>MIPV01009986.1:19869-29968 GCA_001983365.1 Amanita bisporigera | reverse complement strand
CAAGCCTGCAACAAAAAAATGACAATTTGCAAAGAATATGGTCATAAACACTCACCACTCCATCTTAGACTTGACTCTTTCACCAACTGTCTTTGGATTCAAGGTATAAAGATCTGGGACAAGCACCTGACCCATGCGCTTGCATACTTTAGCCTTAGAATCACCACTGGTGTTCTGCAGGCACATTAGCAGCTAGAATATGTCAGATAAATCACTACTCACCTCTTTATTGTCTTTTTTACCAAGGAGAACCTTGAAATTCTCTGGTTTCTCCATCTCAGAAATAAGGCTCCAGATGAGCCTACCATCATCCTGAGCCCAGGGGATCTCTGGGAGTTGCTGAGAGCCATGGGATGCTGAAGAAGGGATCTGAGAAGCAATTTGAGGGGCCATGTCTTGAAAAGAGGGGAGGGATAACAGTATAACAGCAAGGACAGTGATTTTCCGATGTAAAAACATGAAGGTTTGATGTCATGCAGCTGAGTTTCAATTTTGTATTATGTAATGTGCAAAAGCGGTAGCTAACTACCGCAGCTACTTCAACTTTGAACATAGCTATTGCCTGAAATGTGGCTGGTGAATTGGTCAACCCAAAGAACATAACCACTGGTTCAAATGCTCCTTCCAGTGTGGTAAAGGTGGCTTTCCATTCATCGCCTTCCTTGATTTGTACATTGTTATACCCCCAACATAAATCTAATTTAGTAAAGTGCTTTGCTTTACTGGCCCGATCCATGAGTTCTGATATTAACGGTAATGGATAATTGTTTTTAATTGTCCACTCGTTAAGGTAATGGTAATCCTGTACCATTTGTTTCTTTCCATCTTTCTTTTTTACGAAAAATACTGGTGATGTTTGCAGTGACTTTGAAGGTCTGATGTATCCTTTTTTGAGCTGATCATCTACAAAGTCTTGTACTTCTTGTAGTTCATCAGGTGACAAAGGATACACCTTTCCTTTTCGGGGTTCATAACCCTGTTTGAGATCGATAGCATGATCCCATGGTTTTTGAACCGGCATCCGTTCCGATGCTGCTTTTTCAAATACTTTAATGTATTGATGATACTTTGAGGGTACCATCTCTTCAGGGCTAAGTTTTTTAAGTTTGTTTATATTTTTTGTGAAAGATCCAGCTTTTGGCAATCTTGGTGGGAATATGGGGAGGAATGGATATTTGTTCCCATGTCCATAATTGCAAGGGTGTTTAATGTCCTCCATATATGTAAGTTCATCATCACTAACTCATTTTTGCTCTAACCAGTAAGCAAAATCTAGTTCTCTTTCTTTCTCCCATAGGTACTGCAGAGACTCCAGTGGTCTGCTGTACGTGCTAATCTCTCCCACTCTGTGGTCCATTCTCTTTGTTTGTGTCCACATGATTGTGGGCACTGTGTTAGATTGATTTCTCCCATAATCCAGTTGACTTCTGGATTATGTTTCCGTAACCATGTTGATCCGATGATTACATCTGTCTTTCCCAGTTCACAGATTTCGAATGTGGCTCTTTCTTGGTGTCCCTGGTAGCTCATGATTAGATCTATCTCGTGTTTAATCATGCCGCCTTCATTGTGGGTACCATCTACGTTATGAACTGGGATAGGGCACGCTAAGGGAATTAATCTAAAGTTCATTGTTTTGCAAATTCTTTATTCATAAACAAACCCGTTGCTCCTTAGTCCAGTAGCGCTGTTTGCTCATGTTTTTTATGCATATCTAGTGTCTCAAGTCCAATTTTCATTAAAATTTCTTCTTTTAGTCCAATGGTCCTAACAAAATGCGTCCCTGCATTGACTTGTCTATGGTTTTTAGAGGAATTAAGCACAGGTTTAACTGCCCTGCCACACTCCTGTACTTTTGTACTAGAGACCGCCTTCTGCGGAGTTGTTTCCAAGTCCCTTGAGGACTCGGATTCAACTTTTTCTACTGTTAGCTCACAAACGTCCAATGCACTGTATCTATTGAGGGAGTCCAATTTGGGACTTACTGGCTCCCTTTGTCTTTTAAATCTTCTTCTCCTTTCTTGAAGTATTCCTTCATTTCATCGAAGGTCATTGATCGTACATCAAGACCTGATCTGCAGTCTCACATCATGTGTCCGACTCTTCCACATTTGTAACATCTTGGTGGCAGTCGTCTTGCTTGATCCACGTCCATGTCATTTGGTCTGCAGGGACGTCTAGCATTGTTCGTCAAGGAGGGTCCAGCTACAGGTTGCGGCTGACTCGCTGATCCTGATGGTCGTGTGAATGGCCATCTGGGTTTTGGCTGGCCAGCCAGTACTGTCTTTTTTGCTGTATCCTGTCCTTTGGCTCCTCCTTCACTCCTATTGGCGGAGCTACTGTTCCTCGAGGAAAAATACTTTTCCTCCACTTTTGCTTGCTGGTACTGCCAGTCTAACTTGATGGCCTTGGCGTACCATCTGTTTACGGTCTCGGGGACTTGTTCTGCCTCCAAGATTCTTCGTCTGAGCCCAGTGTTTAAACTTTGCTTGAACTGTTCAAGCAAAGCGCGGCCTGTAAATCCTGTTCCACAGGATACCTTCTTGAAATATTGTACATGCTCCTCACACATTTTCGATCCTTGCGTCATTGTACACATTTCTGCTATCTTGGATGACTGCTCATCCGTATTGCCGAATTCTCTTTTAATCTGTGTGAATAAATCTTTGACATGGCTGAACATCGGCTCGTCTCCATCATTTATGTCTTCAATTAGATTGTCCCTCCAATCTAATGTGACTCCTTTCATCATGTATGTCATCACAAAGAAGCATTTTTCTGCCTCATCGTGGTTATCCATTTTTAGCCAAATATACAATTGGCATGAGTTGATAAAGCCATCAACTTCGGCCATATCTCCTTCGAATACAGGAGGCTTGTTAGCCTCTATTTTAGAACTTCCACTTGACATGGGGGCTTGGATGTTGAATACAGTTCCCTCAGGTATATTGACTTTGGGAACTGTTGGTGGTGGTGGTGCTGTGGCTGCAGCTGCGGCCTGCACTGCTTGCGCCATTTGGTGTTGGAATGTGGCCAGCTGATTCTGTAATGCATTGATGGTTGCATTCTGAGTATTGAGCATGGCCAATAGCTGAGCTGAGTTCATCTCGACGTCGGGTCCTTCTGGGTTCTCTGGTCCAACATCATGAAACTGTTCACCTCCTGCGTCAGACATTCTTCTTTCGTAAGGGTTGGGGCATGTGAGGAAAAGGTTATGTGATGCGTAGAATCTTTCCCAACTAGCACTAGATCAAGTAGTGATAGATGATTCTGACCCCGATGGTGATGATGGTGGGTTAGATGCAAACGGTGGTGGCAAAGATCGGATTGAATTGGTTCGTGATCTAAACCAGTTTGAACTTCCGGATTGGGATGATCTAGGTGGTTTGGGGGATGAATTGGGAAATGTGGGAGGAGGTGGCGAATAAGGTGGAGCTACTGCACCGATGTAATCTGCATCAGAGTTAAAGAGGTTATCAATTTGGATTGTAGCTGGGTGCTGCTGTGCGATCTGAAATGGTGCAGGTTGCCACTGATGAGGTTCCTCAGTGATCAAATCTGAACTGTGACCGTTTTTGTCCTGATCGATTAGATCTCAAAGATCATCGTTGTTTTCTGCTGGTAAAGCACCAAATAATATTTGATTTACAAAATTATCAATGTCCTCCTCCATGACATTGTCCTTTCTGAGAATGTCCGATAAGAAGTGCAGTCTTCTTGATCCGTCCGTCTTGGTGGCCTGTGCATGAGTGAGGGAGGTCTTGGCCTGTCACTCTATTGGGATGCATTCAAGGTCCACAACTGCCCTTGCAACGCATATGTACGGGTATGTTAAGACGAACACAAATTTGTTAAACTAGTTTGGGGCCGAACGGTTGCCCAAACACCGCTATACCTCTAATTGTTACAGTTTCTTTCTTCTTTCCTTGTCATCGTTATTACTCAGTGGACAGACATATCCTACTTACATCATCATCATTACTATATGCATTGCCTTGGACATTATTTCCATTCAGTAGCTTCTTTCACTTTTCCTTTCTTAGGTAGCTACAGCCTCCTTTCCTTTTCTGACATTCTTATTGTCTCCCAAATGTATATAAAGGCTACTCATGTACAGTAGAACTCCAGTTCCAACTTAGATGAGTTTTACCTTCTTCTCAGCCTCTTCTTCATCGCCTCTCTTCTTCATCGTTGAACACATTGACCAAAGGGCATTCGTCATCATCAGACTTAGTGTCCTCATCCTTACATCAATTGTCGTCATGACTGGGAGCAGACCAAGACTCTGTTCATTGTTTCTAAGTATGACAAAGAAGGCATCGTCCATAACAACCATCACCTTCCACATCTGGAACATATTCCTCTCCAAGCAGGGCACCTTGCTCTGCTCCAAACACATCAAGCTCAAGCCATCACCCTTCATAGACCACATGTGAAACAGGGCCTCAAGTGGTCCAAACACTTCTTCTCATGGGGCAGCTACCTCTTCAGTGTCTTGGTGAGCATGATGGGGCTGCTCATGTTCAACAATGTGCTGTACATCATCATCTCTCTCCATGTATTGGTTTGCAGCTGCCCATTTGCTCTTTGGACATTATAGACATGTGATGGCATTGTGCACTAAACTTATTTTCATAGATCATACATTGTTGGATGCTCTCACTTGGTTTGGAAAGCACTAGAGACATTATTGGACTTGGAACTTTCTTTCTTTCTTTTGAATTAGAGGCCAAGTACATTGCATTATCACCTTTTTAGTAGGTTTATGATTATTAGACAACATTCCTCATTCCCTATCTGCAGAGTCTATTTCCGCAGAGCCCAGACTGGAGCCAATCACATTGTCAGGGATAAGACCAATCACAATCAATAATTGCACAGAGCATGGATCACATATAAGTGCCAAGCACTCACAACTCTTGGTCATTTTGGTAGAAATGTGGTGGCCCACTCATGTTCACCATCCTATGCACACATGGATGCCTCATGAAATGTTCATGGAATATATTATATATATCTCTTTTGTGAGAGTTGAGAGTATCATACTTGATTCTCATATGCTTCAAGTGGGCCACAAAGCCTATCCTCCACTCAGACAACCACTGTTACACCTTAACTGTGTTGAGAATCATCAACCTCAAGGGCAACGAGAGCAGAACTTCCACAAGGGAGAGTTAAGCTCCTACAAAAGTGTAAGAGTGAGAGTCTGAGTGTGCAAAGACAAGCTGAGAGTTCACAAGAATGGTTTGACTGTTAAAACTAGACTGGGGGTCCAGTCTATGTATTACAGAGTTTATATACATACAGGCAAGACTACTGACATGTGATAAAGATGTGGCATGTGATAAATGAGTGAGTTACCATGTGATAAAGAGGACTCTGGCATAAACGACCAAGTAAGAAAGCATAATGATGAGAAAAACATACTGCATAGGGATAGGGGCGTTTTACATAAGCATAATTGAGGTGTGATTGTAACATAGCCTCCATTCTAAACTAAAAGTCTATCTTTTCCAAAGATAAAATTAACATTCTTGTACAAAATCAAATTGAAAACTCAATTGTAGTCCTTTTCTACATGCTCATGTTATGCATGGCTTCTTCATCATGAGTGAAATCAATGAAAGGGTCTTCTCCATTGTGATGATGAGGGATTTGTTGTGGGTAGCAACTGGGATGACCTAGGGGAATACAATTGGCATTTGCAAGACAAGGTGGTGGGTTTCTAGTGGGCAGTCTGAGTCCCTGTGTGGTGAATACAACTTGGCGTTGTGGATGAGCATTCTGGCGAGTATTTTGACATGTTATTTGTGGCCTTGCTTCGGCTGCTTTGTCAGCGAGTTCTGAGCGACTGATAGGCAAGGAGGAAGGGTGGTAATCAACTTCTACTCTCCTGGCTTGGATGGGAGCTGGTCTGCATTGTTGGCATTCTTCCCTAGCTGTGGTAGGACGAGGGAGAGGGGTTGCTACTGTTGCTGATGCGTAGGTAGGTCGATTGGGTCCACTGCAAGGTTGAACCATCATTTCCTGGATTCTAGTAATATGCACATCGCACCTAGATATACTGCCTTGCTGTGTAAACATGTTTTTGTCACCAGGGTGTTGATCTGGTATGCATCCTGTCTGTGGGTGATGGGAAGTGTAATGATCTGCATTGCCAAATATATAGCATCCTTGTAATGTGTTTCTTTCTTTGCCTGAAAATTGATAGTTCACAGGGTACCATTGGTCCACAAACACTGCTCCTTCTGGTGCATTTTCATGTCTAATTGGTAGCCTGACTTCTCTGATGTGATGCAGGTTGGTGAATGGAGTGGTGGGTTTGACTTTTCCATCAATGCAATAGCCTTGATACAACTGGTTTATGGCTGAATTTTGGTAACCCCAGGTTGCTTGTGGTAATTGTCTGTCATATAGCATTGAGATAACATTGACCTTTTGGTATAGGGTGCATAGATGCCTGTAATTGAAGCCTGTTGCTTCGCCTGTGGAGTTCACTGCATGTGCCAGATGTATAATGTTGTCAAGGGTGGAATGAAGATTGACAGAGTCGACTTTAGGCATGTGTTGTAAGGTGACTAATCCGGTTTCGATGATGTTGTAGCAGTTAGGGTGAAAGTATGCGTCCTGGTGTCCTGCTGTTGTGTGCCTAAGTGCCTCTTTGGCATATGCTTCGATTCCAAGTGATGCTAATGCCTGTATAGTGTCCCAGATGTGGATGGTGACGAAGTGATCCTCATGGGGAACTGGGAAGCGATGCATGAAGTTGATGAGGGTTGTAGTGAATGCAGTAAGATCTGCGCAGACTTCTCTTTCTAGAATGTGGCATAAACTATTACAGAAGCACCATGATGTCAGGAGTACCCAGATGCAGAAGATACGAGGGCAAATGGTGCGATCGAGGAATGAGGGGATCTGGTAATAGCTGAGAATGTTTTCAATTCCTGTGAGGCTAAAGATCAGAAGGTTATAGTTGTCCTCATATTTTGCCAAGAATCTGTTGGGAGGGAGACCATGCTCATCTTCAGCTGGTGGTACAGATGATGCTCGACTTTCTACAGCTAAAAAGGTGGTGGTAGTGAGCAGGTCTGGGCAATTGGTGATTGTAGTGACAGTGGGTTCATCAAGGGCCTGTGCTGACACATCTGCGACGTTGTTGGGATGTAAGTCATCTCCTGGACAAGAGGATTGACTCATTAGTTTGTTATACACTTCATTAATTGCTGTGCTGTTGCCTTGGAGGTTTGTAGCCATGACTCTAGCTTGTTGGACAGCCCTGCGCATATCCTCCATAATGGAATCACTCCCTGATAATAGATTGACAATGGAGTGAGTGACACGAGCAACTTCCAAGACAGATGGACTGTCATAGGAGGGCAGTAACATACTGGGAGGAACTGGTAAGGGTTGTGGAGAAGGTGGGCTGTTGAATACAGGGGATGACATCCTAGGCACATCTGGGAGGCTAACAGGGGGCGAGCCACAAGGAGTGGAAGTGTTGGAGGTAGTAGAAACATTGGAGGAGGTGATAGACATGGTAAGTTATTGCTTTCGACATTGGCAATTGCTAGAACTCTGGGTTGGGAGTTCAGATATTTTATGTCTCATTTTATACTCTTGTAGTGTCTCCTGAGAGTGTTCTAAATTTTCCTCATCTTCCCAAGAGTTTTCAGATGTGGGATAGCCTTTCCACTTGATCAAATATTGCCATTTGTTACCTTTTCTTTGGTGTGAGATGATAGTTTCTATTTTGAACTCTTCTTGTTCTTGAATTAAATCTGGAGGTGGTCTAGAATAATTTGGTCCATGTACATTGTTTTCTTGGAATGGTGTGAGAAGGGAAACATGAAACACCAGGTGAATTTTCCATCTTTGGGGTAGCTGAAGTTATATGTCACCGGTCTGAGTGCTTTTTCTATTTTAAAAGGTCCTTCTCTCCTTGGGGCAAATTTGCGCAGTTGATCAGTTTTAAGATTCCTTGAATCTAGCCAAACTTGGTCACCTTCTTTGAAGTGGTGTGTCTTGCCTTTAACTCTTTGCATCATGAGTTGTCTAGATAGTTCATGTGCTGCCAATGCTTCATCTCTGATCTGATTAATTAATCTGAACTGTTCTTCTACTGTGGGAACATTTATACGAGGGAATGCAGTTGGTATGGCCACTGGTTCAGTTCCAAACATTATTTCAAACAGTGCCATTTTTGTGGATTGATGTGGGCACTGATTGTGCACAAATTCTGCTGATGGGAGGTATTCTTTCCATGTGATAGTGTGATTGACACAGAATAGCCTGAGATATGTTTCAAGTCCCTGATTTAGGCATTCTGATTCTCCATCTGTCTGCAGATGAAAGGCTGTGGATTTCCAATGATTGATTCCAAAGATCTTGCACATTTCTTCAAATACCTTTGATGTGAATTGTGGTCCTCTGTCAGATATAAGGGTAGTGGGTAGGCCAAAGTGTTTATACACTTCATTGATGTATGAGTTGGTGGTGTCAAGAGCGGTAAAAGTTTTCTTGCAAGGGATGAATATTACCCCCTTTGTCAAGCCTTGATCAACCACAGTCAAAACAGAATCAAACCCTTCTACTTGGGGTAGGTCTGTGACAAAATCTAATGAAACCTGTTCAAATGGTCTTGTGGCAGTTGATTTGATTAGCATTAAACTTGGTGTGATCAGATGTGTGTTTACTTTCATCTGCTGACATAGTGCACATCCTTCTACCCATTTGTTGACAACGGATGCCATTCCTGGCCACAAGTAGTCGCGTCTGATGAGTGACAGGGTCTTTAAATGTCTTGGATGTCCCATTACTGTGGGATTATGGTGTAATTTAATGATTTCCTGTTACACCTTTACTGTGTTGAGAATCGTCAACCTCAAAAGGTGACAAGAGCAGAACCTCCACAAGGGATCATTAAGCTCCTACACAAGTGTAATAGAGAGAGTCAGAGTGTGCAAAGACGAGCTGAGAGTTCTCTAGAACGGTTTGACCATTAAAACTAGACTGGGGATCCAGTCTGTATATTGAGAGCTTATATAGGTACATGCTACGCTACTGACATGTGATAAAGGAAAGTAGCATGTGATTAAGAACATAGACATGTGATAATAATGGCAGGCATGTGATAAAAGAGGAACGCATGTGATAATGAGTGCATACCATGTGATAACAGAGACTCTGGCATAAACGACAAAGTAAGAACGCATAATAATGGGAAAAACATACTGCATATGGATAGGGGCTATTTACATAAGCATACTCGAGGCATGATTGTAACATAGCCTCCATTCTAAACTAAAAGTCTATCTTTTCCAAAGATAAAATCAATTATTTGTATACAAAATAAAATTGAAACTCAATAGTAGTCCTTTTCCTATGTGCTCATGTTGTGCATGGCTTCTTCATCGTAGCTGAAATCGATAGGAGGGTCTTCTCCATAACGATGACGAGGGCGATGCTGTGGATAATGACTTGGTTGACCTAGGGGAACCCTGTTGGAGTTGGAAAGACGAGGAGGTGGATTCCTGGTGGGCGGTCTGAGTCCCTGTGTTGTAAATACTACTTGGCATTGTGGACGAGTGTTTTGGCGAGTGTTATGACGCGTTACTTGAGGCCTGACATCGGCGGTTTCATCAGCGAGCTCTGAGCAACTGGTGGGTGAGGAGGAGGGGTGGTAGTCGACTTCTACTCTCCTTGCTTGAATAGGAGCTGGCCTGCGTCGTTCTCTTTCTTCTCTGGCTGTGCTAGGACGAGGGAGAGGTGTGGCCACTGCTGCTGATGCATATGTAGGCCGGTTTGGTCTGCTGCAAGGTCTGTCCATCATCTCCTGGATTCTAGTAATGTGTACATCACGTCTAGAAGTGCTGCCTTGTTGTGTGAATATATTTTCGTCGCCTGGGTGTTGATCAGGAATGCGTCCTGTCTGGGGGTGATGCGAAGTGTAATGATCTGCATCGCCACATATATAACAACCTCGTAATGTGCTCCTTTCTTCACCTACAAATTGATAGTTGACAGGGTATACTTGATCGACAAATACTGCTCCTTCTGGTGCATTCTCATGTCTAATTGGTAATCGGACTTCTCTGATTCT
>MIPV01009970.1:10409-22939 GCA_001983365.1 Amanita bisporigera | reverse complement strand
GTTGCAACTGACTTTTGCACACAACTGAACTGCAAACAACCGGTTGTTTGCAGTTCAGTTCAGTTTCTCACAGTGAGGGAATGCTGTGCAACCGGTTGCAGTTGCAGTTGTTCCCAATTTGGGTTAAAAACTGGACCCAACTGAACTTCGAAGGTCTATGAGCATAAAGACCTTGACTGAACCAGGACTGAACCAGGACTTGACCAGGACAGTCCTGGACAGGTCAGGACTCAACCAGGAGTCCAGTGGGACATGGGGGGGAATGTAAAGTGCTGGATAACATCCAGGAAGTTCATATAACTGTGTGAAAGTCTTGGAGTATGTACAGAAAGTTATTTTGAGGGAAATGCAGGAGAGTCTGAGGTAAAGTCCTGAAATGTTCAAAAGTGTGAGAAAATTAGTGTGGGAATACATAGAGGAAGTTGAGTTGAGTGTGGGAAAATAGAATATAGTGTGGGAATCTGTCTAGGAGATATTCTATGGGGTTCAAGTGCTGATATGTTATGTGTTTGATTATGCTAATGTAAATGCAGCAGGACAGATCATGGGATGGGAAGGCGCTGAGGTGGTGCAAATGGATGAACAAAGACAGGCAGAACAACAAAGGATTTGAGATCAGGCAACACAGATGGCTACATTAATGCAACAAGTGATAGTTGAAGTCAACAATGGAGTCTGAGAAACTGCCAGGGAAGATCAAGAAAGAGAAAGAGAACAGCTGAATATATATATGTTTCTACAGTACAATATGAATGCATTAGGTGACTACAGCCTTGGTAGCATATAACAGCTCATTGACAAAGGAAGACATGGTGAGCATAGCGTGGAAAAGAAATGGCATAGGTCAGGTATGTATGAATACAATAACACAGGGCCTGTTTGACGATGCACGTGATAGAATTCCATTGCAGCATGATGAATGGACCCTTGACAGCGAGTTGGGTGATGGGGAAAAGGTTTGATGGATTGGATCCTCTGTGCTTGGCATTCCAACAAAGGGTATGGCAGTATATGTATGGGACACATCCTTATGGACAGGGAGTAAGGTTTGTCACTTGCAGCTAATCATTCAGCAAGCTCATCATCCACAGCCATGTTGTCAATATCAGCAATAGCATCACAAGCTATAACATTTTGCCCACTCCTGTCATCAAATTAGCCAACAAGCTGCTGATAGGCCAGAATACACATGTGATGCCATGTGGAACAGATGATGCAATAGGGAATTGTAAGCTTGTGGCTTTTTCTCTTTGATGTCATCAATGCCCTTGATGTGATCAAGGTATACACTGTAGTATAAATTAGTCTGAAATTGTATAGCATTATGGAAACCTGACTCCCATTCTTTCAGTGCTGCAAAGACCTGAAAATGAGTATTGGTTTTTATTGGTGGTATTATCATGATGATACATACCACAGTGGCAGGAAGTGCAACCATGGCTGGTGACAGTGAGTGAGTGTGTTCTTCATCAGGTTCAAAGTAGCCTGGAAATTGTTGAACAATGGTTTGTGCTGTGTTACTAAAGAGAGTGTCCTGGAGCATTCTGATAATAGCCTTATGCTTGAATGGCTTTTCATGAAGATAATCCTGGCCCTTGCTCATTATAAGCACGTGTAGAGGGGGAGAATGAATACATACATTTGGTGCCTGTGGATAGATGTATTGCTTTTTCTTCAATAGCTCTTGCACCATTTCAGAACATCCAGCATGGAGGCTGTAGGCATTGAGCACATTGTTAGCTGCAGCTGTCTTGGTCTGGCCACATAACAGGCTAATACAAGGGAAAATCTTCCAGATGTTCTTATTAGTTGTTACTAGCATAACAAGAATATACATACCACTGATGAGATATCTTTGAAATACTGGTGGTTGATTTCTAAACGCTTTTGTATCATCAAATACTTTTCCTTTGCACCATCCAGGGAAGAATTGATGAACATGTCACAGGCTGTCTTGAGACATTCATGGCTCCATTTATTACATTTGTGTAGAGGGGGAAAGGCATCTCGAAAGTGGATGAGGCATTCAATTGAATTCATCACCTTTCATATGACGAATTTGAGCTCATGATCTTGGAATGTGAGGGTGATAGCATTGCCTGCCATTGATCTTGCCAAGTCAGTATACTTGGGCCAGGCAGGTCCTGCCTCAGAAGGTTCCTGAAAGACATTGTTAGCCACTCAGAGAGTGTTACAGCTGGCTGAAATTTTTCTTACCTTCTTTTTATTGCTTTGGCCAGCTGCATTCTGGACACCCAATGGTTGGAGTGGCTCTTTGCAGGTGTCAGTGATACCTGGCAGAGTCAGTGAAGTCTCTTACCTTTTTTGACCTTGGGTCCAGTGGGAACCAGTTGAATCATTGGCAATAGGTTGGCATCACTGTCATCGTTGGATATCATGATAGGGCTCCCATGGATCACAAACTTCTTGCCAGCCTGTGATGTGCCTATGTGTTGATTCTCATCACCAGACCAATTGGCTTGCTATATCACAACAATGGTCAGTGTGGGTACTACAAGATAAAGGGCAGGTATAACCTCTCCTAGAAATCGCTTCTTTGCAGCTGTTACCTTGCATGGTGAAGAGTATGAGTCTGTGATGGAGACAGATGATCCATATCAGACCAAAGCCACCGAAGGTTTGGCAGCAAGTTACAATGACAGCTCTGATGGAGATGGCATGTCACGCAAGGTAACAGCTGTGAAGAAGCGATTTCTTATACCTACCCTTTATCTCATAGTACCATCATGCTGACCATTGTTGTGATATAGCAAGCCAATTGGTCTGGTGATGAGAATCAACACATAGGTGCATCACAGGCTGGCAAGAAGTTTGTGATCCATGGGAGCCCTATCATGGTATCCAATGATGACAGTGATGCCAACCTATTGCCAATGATTCAACTGAACAATGACATGTGCTCACCATGCTTAGGTTTCTTACGCTTGCTCACAAGCCTTGTTGGGCTTGCAGCCCTCTTGCATGTGGTGGCACTGGCTGATGCCTGCTTCCAGACTACCCAAAGTGAGTGTTTCAAGTTCAATACAGATTTAGTAGGATACTTACTAGTGTTGTTCAAAGTGGCTACCTTTGCATATCGCAGTCCTGTTTATTGCAGTCAGAAAAGTGTGCTGAACACTCCAATTGCACGCTTACCCCTCAGTGCCTCATTTTCTTGCTGTTCAGCCATTGCATCCAAATGCTTCTTGCTTGTGCTGGACATGGGCATACCCACTGGCTCTTTGATGCCAGCTGTTGTCAGTTTTGCATTTCCTTTGTGGTTTGCCATGGATGAGAGGTAAGGTTTAGCAGAGTGGATTGCAGAATCAGACTGACTGTGGCTTGCTTTTATACCTAGCTTGATTTTTTTTATAACTGTCAACACCACCAGTTTGTGACATTAAGTCTAATTTAACTCATTCTAAAGCTGATTTTTTTCTTCTTGTGACTCCCTAGAATGCGGCAATCCAAAAAAGATCAATTCAGTTGCTTCGCCAAGGCCAGCTAAAACCCTTTCCCCCCCTTGTTTCACTCACCATTGAAAAAACGGCACCTGGGAACCAGAAGTGCCTGAGGGACCCAGCCTCTTGCCCTAGCATGTCTTGGCATCGAAAAACTAGCACCCAAGATCTGACCTCCTGCCTGTGTCATAGCATGAAAAATGTCACCTGAGATCTGACCTCCTCTGCTGCATAGCATTGAAACACTAGCTCCCAAGATCTGACCTCCTACTTGTGTCTTAGCATTGAAAAACCAGCTCCTGAGATCCATCCTACAGCATCAAAAAACTGACTTCCAAGATCCATCGCACTTGCACCTTAGCATAAAAAGTGCCTGAGCCTCCCACCATGGTTTTTACCATGGCCCACTCAACCACAGGTTCACCACTTCCAGTTACATGTTGCACATCACTTTTACATCAAACTTAGCATGCAATGCTGCTTATTCTCAGGAGATCAGTGGTCTGCAAGGTGTTGAAGACTCCAATGGTCACAGTGACTTAGAATTGATTGTTCACAATTCAGATAGGTTCATTGATGATAACTCCTTTGAGGAGTCAACTTGTAAGTAAATCTTTTACTAAGCTGCATCATACTCAGCTTGGCACAGGGGAACAGGAATACATAGAGGAATGCAACTATGTAGACAAGCACATCAGGTTTTCAGCACATTTTGCTCAGGCCACTTTCTGCTTGGCCATATTCACTCTGGCCACTCTAGCTCTGGCCACTCTCACTCTAACCATGGTCGCTCTCACACTGACACCAGTGAGTGTCATCATAAACCCATTCAATACTCCTTACTAATCCTCCCACTTAATACTTGTGGCAATTCCCCTTCACCATGCCCTATTTGCTCTGCCAACACCTGCTGCCATTCCCATTTGGCCTGCCTGAGTGTTTCCCACTGCTCATCGGCACCTGCAACTCTGGCCACACTCTCAGTCCTCTAAATCAATCACCACACTCAAGTCTCTATCTCAGGCTGCCTTGCTGCCATTCCCCTTCATCAGGATTTTGGCACATTCCACTCTGGCTGCTTACATGACTGCTCAGCCATCCCCACTCTGGCTGCTCCAGCTCTGGTGATGTCCACTCTGGCCACTCCAGCTCTGGTGACATCTGCTCTCACCACTCTCATGGATGCACCACTTTTGATAGATGGTGAGTATTATCCCCGTTGTTGGAATGCCAAGTGCAGAGGATCCAATCCACTAAACCTTTTCCCCATCACCTGACTCACTGTCAAGGCTCCATTCATCATGCCACAAGGAGTTCTATCATGCGTGTCATCAAATGTGCCCTGTGTTATTGTATTTGTATGTACCTGACCTATGCCATTTCTTTTTCATGCTATGCTTACCATGTCTTCCTTCATCAACAAGCCATTATACACTACCGATGCCATAGTCATTAAATGCATTCATATTGTACTGTAGAAATGTATATATATGGTGTCGTTTATTGCTGCACCTCAGTCATTTGCCCATGTGCATGTCTGAGGTGAGATATCAACCACATAGTATCAATTGTACCACTTACCTTCATAACAGACACTCGTTAGGTAATCTTAATATAGTCGTTTGCCCACGCACATGTCTGAGACACTCATTAGTGCTTACACCTGTTGCTTCATTCACTGGTGTCACAACTCACCATTGACACTCTTCACTGGTCACCCTCAGGCAAGCCCACTTCCCCACTGCCACAGCCTTCCTCACCATCATTACCCTTCGCCCTCCCACCTGCATTTCCCACCACTCACTGACACTAATAAACCTAAACTCAAACTGGCAGGAGAGACCAGTTCTGATGAGATTAGATTGAGGCAGGCATTGGATGAGGGTGGCAATCTGTAAGTCAATGAAACCAGGTTGGCTAGGCTCAGTTCTGAGTGTTCCAAGGAAGTCAGGTGTGTTCTGATGGTTCTGACAGCATTTGGGGCAATGAAGAGGAACCGAGAGTTCTGGGGCTCAATCAGGACTTTGGTGGATGATGGGTGGTGGTTGGTGAGATGTGTAGTAAAGTGGCCAAAGGTGCTGAAACCAAGAATTGAGATAGATTTTTAGGTGAAGGGTGGCAGTGCAAATGAAGAGTGGTTCCGAAAGTTGACAAGAGAGATGACTAAGACTATCACATGTCCAAAGGTGATAGAAACGAAGATAGAATTTGAGACACAAACACGATACACAAAGGCAGGAGCCAACTTGTTATTTACCATTGTACATTTCTACATATTTATACTTTTTATGCTTTTTCCGATGTCATTCGATACGAAATTATGTTCTGGCATCAGCGAATACTTGGTGCACTGAATGTGTGCATTTACAACAAATCCACCTTTGAGATTTCTTCAACGAGGATGGTATGACGATCAAGACTACATGTTGGCAGCAATGACAATAGGCAAGGGCTGATGGTGCTACAAAGGTTCATTTTAGTTGATCCATTGTGTAACAAGACTTTGATTGTTGGTTGTTTGTATTGCCTTTCCTTAGTGGGCTAGGTGCGCTTGAGGGTCCTTGTCATAAGGTCTCAGCCTTGGCGTAACAGGGCTCCTGGCTCGTGTCTTCACCATTTTGCTTTGCTTGTGTGCTGCAGTTCAGTCAGCCTGGAGTTCTATATTGGAAGTGGCATATATCTTCCTTGAAGGTGCTTTCTGATGTTCAGTAGTCTCAGTTCTTGGGCAACTTGATGTCAGCTTGGTATTGTATGTTTTGGAAGGTTTGGTTTCAGTCTTTGCACATACATTCCGATTGTTTGGCTGGTTTGTATGTGCTCATTTGCTTTTCTGACTGTTCAGGATATGTTCAGTTTCTTGGGGCACTTTGTACAGCCAAGATTGGTAAGTGTTGGGTCTCAGGCAACTGCCGCTACTGCTGTGGACCTTGTACATGGCATGATGACCAGTACATGTGATCTCTGCATAAGTCATGGACTGTGCTCATCAAAGCCCACAACTACCCTCCCTTGGCTACTTGCTGATGCCTGCTACCCATGTCTGCCCTCAAAACCAATCAAAACCAAAGGAGCACCCATCCCTGCTCATTGGTGCCTGCTATCCACTCTCACAGATGGTGCAGTTTGGAGGGGATGTGTTCATGTTCTGGCACATCAAAAACTTCAAGTCCATTACTTCCTATTTTGGATACAACTAAAGCCCAATTTTGACCCACATTCACTTCATCCTCCACCAACATTCCACTTACTGTGGCCACCACTTGCACTATGGCAACACCTGTGCTCTCCAGCAACTGGCACTGGTTATAGCTGGAATCTGCATGAAGGTGAAGCATCTCGTTTGTCAGGGTGAGTAAAAAGTGAGTATATGCACTCTACAAACTCACCTATGTTTCCTCAAAATCAAGCACATTCAGCTGTTGTCACCTGCTCACCCACATCTGTCTCCACCTCGACCTCCCCCTCAATGAGCATTAGCTTCCTGCGATATGACTGCTCACTGTCTTGCCCACTGTGAGTCTGTCTCAACATATGTAGTGCATATAACAAGCATACAGGCACCACAGAGTCAAAGAGGGCCACGTCCTCTTCCACTCCTTCCCATCATGCTCCACCTTTTCTATTGGGTTCTACCAAAGGCACACCTTTGGTGTGTGTTTGCCATCAACTAAGCATCTCATCAGTGCCTCATTCTTTAGGTTGTGGACATCAGACCAAAGACTAGTTGGTGACTTTGATGCTATCATCCAAAGTGTCATCCATATGTCATTGGATGGTAAGTTTGGTTCTTCTCCCATGGTGGCAGCCCTCTCACTGCTCCTACACCCTGACCCGCCATACTTCTTCACAAACAGCTCCTCCACCAGCACTGCAAACTATGCTTCACACCTCCCCACTCCCCACCCCCGCTCCTACACAGGGCCCTGCACTGTCACAGTCTGCATGTCCACCCATAGCAATGCACCCACCTGTCACATCATCCCTCCATCAATCATCCCATCACCACCACCACTTCAATTCACTCACCTCTGCCACCCATGCCAGGCCCAGCACATCTTGAGAGAACTGCATCACCATGTTAAATGATGTGAATCTGAAAACCCATTTAGCACTACCTGCTTCTCAATCACCACCTGCCCATCACCACCCTCCCGTGTCATGTTGTTGGACACCATGTATCACCCATGTGTGTACAGCAGCTGAATCACCCATGCAAACTCCTCATCACCCACATCCAGAGGTACCTTTGGAATTGGAAGTGGCGTCACCCCTGCCAAATCATGCATCACAATCACATCATATGATCCTTGCTCCTTGCAGATCAGCCCCACATGTGGAGGAATATGCTGGTGCTTCCACAGTGTGTTGAACACATGCCCCAACCATATGTACTTTGTGAACATCCTCTCTGCTGCAATTGCAAGCCATACATTGTGCATGGATATCCCAGGCCTGATGCGCATTCTCTCACTGCTCAGCAGACTCAGTGCATCATGGCACCAGTGCATGCTGGAAAAGACAGCAATGCAGTAGTCCAGCACAGACAACTTTCAGTGCAGTGCACTCACCTTTGTCGACATGTTGTGCCACTCAGGTCACCTGCCTCTGCCCACTCATTGTTACACCTTAACTGTGTTGAGAATCGTCAACCTCAAGGGCAACGGGAGCAGAACTTCCTCAAGGGTAAGTTAAGCTCCTACACAAGTGTAAGAGTGAGAGTCTGAGTGTGCGAAGACAAGCTGAGAGTTCACTAGAACGGTTTGACCATTAAAACTAGACTGGGGATCCAGTCTGTGTATTAGAGAGCTTATATAGGTACATGCTACACTACTGGCATGTGATAAATGAGAGTAACATGTGATAAACGACATAGACATGTGATAATAAAGGTAGGCATGTGATAAAAGGTTGGGCACATGTGGACTCTGGCATAAACGACGAAGTAAGAAGGCATAATAATGGGAAAAACATACTGCATAGGGATAGGGGTATTTACATAAGCATACTTGAGGCATGATTGTAACACTCTTCACCATGTGTGTCTTGCGGATATTATACTTCAGTTGGAAATGTATATATAGCATCAGATACACTGTAGAAAGCAGCGAATAGAACTACCATGGTGCACTAGAGCAATCTAGCTACCCTCTGTCATGTCACACTCATAATTTATCTCATCAAATTCTTGGCCTTGAGCACAGTCATGAACCTGAGCCTCAGAAACACAGTCACACCTTTGGAAACACTTCAGGAATTTCATTGCACCACTACATTATACAACCCAAGCCTTGGAAACATGGCCACACCTTTGGAAACATTTCGGTTTATTTGTCACACCACTCGGACCCAAGCCTCGGAAACATTGTCACACCTTCAGGAATGCTGCAGCTACACATCCAAACCCAGAATCACTCCCAATACCTTGTCACACTTTGGCCACCCCATTGCACCTTTGGAATATCATCACAGCCACTCAGAACAGCAGACCTGAGCATCACACAACCATCACACTTCTCAGTATTGCCAGGAATCTTCTAGGCCTGCCACAGTCTTACCTCATCAACACTGGTTTCTCCTGCCAGTAGAGGTTAAGGTTTATTATCGTGAGGGAGCTGTTTAGGTGCATTGTTTTCTTTTTGTCTGGTTGATCTGGCACTGTATGGCAATAGATTGGATAAAACTCAAATTTGGATGGCCTTGCTGCAAGGACCAGGTGGATATGAGCAGCAGTGCCAAAAAAAAAAGAAATCAAGAGCATGACAAGATGCAAACAAAAGAAAGAAAGTGTTTTTTATATTCAATCAGCATCTATACAGTGCTGCTGACAAGCAACCGAGTTTTTGATATTCAGGCACATCAGCAAAACATGCACCACAGCTTTTCCGGCTCATGATCAGCCAAACTCCACTTATCCAGCTCACACTCAGCCAAACACAGCATATTGGCTTACGCTCAGTGCTTTGCCCTGCTCAAGCTCAGTGACCACTCATTCACCCCCATAATTTGCCCATCGTTTCAACTGTGAAGCCTTGCTGTCAGCCCAGGTACCCTATGTTGAAAGAGGAAACAGCAGCGCAGACACAGGCTAAGTAAGGATTTCAACTACTTACATTGTTTAGACTGTTACTGCTTATCACTCTGTTAGTTAGTTAAAAAACTGAAGAATCATCACTCAGAATGACCTTCTTATATAGATTTTTGGAACCCTAACCTAAGTACAATATACACTACTCGTTATGGTTATTGGTACCTTTACCGGTGCTGTTATGAGTCATTCTGAGTCATATCTATTAATATTCCTTCCATGATGTTCCATAATGTTCCATATGGCATCATCCGCAGTCATTATGACTCATTGCACAGCCATATGACTCATGTGCAGTCATAATCTATTCATAGATGTTCTAGATTGTTCTATATGACTCATGCACAGTCATATGAGCCATAGTGAGTCATAATCATAGGAACCAATGATCCAGTGAGTCATTTGCATGACTCATTATCATTAGTTAAATATGAAACACACATAAATAATAGTTATTAATTCTAATCTAATAAGATTAGATTAGATTAGATTAGATTAGATAACAAATGAAGCTCATTAGATTAACTAATGAAACCCCTTAGAGTTTCGACACCCTAGCAAGATCATTTAGCTTGTGTAGTGCCCACATGCCCTTGTTCTTGAATGTAGTTATTGAACTGTAGGTAGAATGAAAATTGTTTTTTGTGCATTTGGAAGGATTGGAGTCAAAGGCTGCTTTTATGAGTGTGCTCAGGACAGCTCTGTTGAGTAGATTGCACTCAGTGCAGCTTTTCTGACCATGTACCTTGCACTTATGAGTGGAGTCAGCTTTTGCCAGCTTTTCCTGCTTAATCAGCTTAAAAGACCATAAGTCAGCAGAATGAGGAATGGTACATGTAATTGACATGAATAAGCACAGCCACAGTCCTTCCAGCTGGCTGGAAAGACCATCACCAGGGCATGGTAGATGGAGTGATAGATATTGTACATTTCATGAATTGATATTGATAACCCTAGAAAAGGGTGCACAGCCACCCACATGGGAATTGCTGACATGTGAGGGGACTGTTTCTCTTCCTATCTTACTGTCATCACCTAGCTTTCACCAGCACTGTAGGTCAATTTCCCAATCTTATAACTTACTTAATGATGAAATATCAAGACATCACTCACATAAGAAGTGAGCACAACTTCCTAGGCACTTGTTGGAAACACCTTGACACCTGTTCACAGCAACATGTCCATGCTCCCACACTCTGCTGCAATTGTCCTGGGATCTTTGCCCTGGTTTACTAATTCAATCATAAGCAACACCAGCATTCTTCCTGAGGAGTTGCAAAAAGATTTTGATGTGAGTGAATTATTGTTTGTCTTTTAACAGGTCATGATCAAAGCTAGACCTTGGTTAAGAGCATTCTGCAAAAAGAGAATGAGCTTTTCTCAACTCCTGAGCTAAGACATGTTGATAATCAAAGGCAGCTCTCAAACTATGTTGCCTCACTAATTGGCTATAAAGTGAAGGCTATCAGCTATCAAAAGTATATCAATAAGTTACTGTTTGCCAAAAGTGTTAATATGCTGATGAAGTATCGACTTTGTGATGTTATGAGTTGGGTTTATCACCCAAAGACAGGTGGGCTGGTCCCTAAACATGCAAAGGTGGAGTTCCAGGCTCCAGAGAAGACTGTAAGTGATCATATTTACCTTCAAATAATTTATCACTGATGTTTTCAAGTCATTCCATGTGATGGACAGTATCAGGTCCATAATTAACAGAGCACATGAGCAGTTTTCATCAAATCAAAGATCTTATATCACCTCTGGAGCTTAGAGTGACCCACCTGAGGGTCAATCATCTGCCATGGTTCCAGGCCATTCCAAGGGCCTAAGTAGCTTGTGGAATAGGGTCAATGCCCTCTCAGACAAGGCAGCAGGTGCTATTGTGTGTCACAATATCCTCCTAGCAGCCTACCATGTCAAATGCTTGCTTGAGGTGGGTTTATACTTTATCTCTCATTAATTTCTTGTTCAGCAATATTACCTAATTATATGGAAATGATGATTTTGTGGTGCCAAAAGGAGTGGTCAAGAAAGATGAATCTAAGCTGAGACTCCCTCTATTCCTGTCTCTTACTGTGTCTCCTCTTGCCCTCCTCTCTGGAATTCAATGGGACACAAGAGATTTTGGTAGGGCCTCTCTGATTGGGGTCAGTTGCAAAAATTCCATGTTTGAAATAACCTCTGAAACCAGTCAACACAGATTTGGCAAATTCTAGGCAACTGCAGGCCTGAACCTATACAACAGCTTGAGAAGGCATTGTGGGAGATTGTCTTCAAGCTTGCAAGAGATCAGGCAGATGAGAGGGAACTTCTCCAAGACTTTATGCCCTTTGCAAAGCATATATTGGAGGGCTTATCAGATGCACAAGATATATGGTTTAAGGAGAGTAAGTCAGTCCTACTTTATGGGGGAATAACCTCATTTATGTAATAAAAAGATCAGAAGGAAACCATGACACCAGTTACTATCCTAGAAAGGGTAGTTTTGCTGGAAGCTATTCCTGATGGGTGGAGGTCTTTACACTCAGCCACCTATTCTGCATGGAATCCAAGCATTCTGAGCAGAATCCTAGGACTCCACTGGGAATATTCCAAGCTGAACACTTTCCACTAGGAATGACTAGCTTAGTCAGCAGTTTTGCCACTTTCATGAAGCCCTCTACAAAATGGCGATAAAAGTTGATAAAACCTAAGAACTAGTGTTTTAAAGTCCGGTTCAGTCCAGTTTTTTTGCCATAAAAAACCAGACTGAACCGGTCTTTTATTTTTTCAGATTTGACCAGGACCAGACCAAAACTGGTCAGACCAGTCTTTGGTAGTCCAGTACATGTCTTCAGACCGGTTGCCAACTGGTTGCAACCGGTTTCTTATGTACATAAACAGAAATGACAAAATAATGAAGACAAACTGATATTTATCCCCATATCTCATCTGTTTCATGTTGTGGCCTTAAACAGACCTCACCAATGGATTCAGCGACCCCC
>MIPV01009922.1:11100-25240 GCA_001983365.1 Amanita bisporigera | reverse complement strand
AGTCATAATTGGTCATATTAAAGGAACTGATGATCCGGTGAGTCATTTGTATGACTCATTATCATTAGTTAAATATGAAACACATAAATAATAGTTATTAATTCTAATCTAATAAGATTAGATAAGATAAGATTATAGATTAGATTATAGATTAGATTAGATAACTAATGAAGCGCATTAGATTTACTAATGAAACCTATTAGAGTTTCAACATTCCTCATCCTTGCCACTTGCTGGCTGCCTACCCTCCTTCAATAGTGCCTCTTGGCACTACCTGCATGCTCCTTAGTACCTTGTTTCCCCTATACTTTAAGTCCTATTGCATACCAATCATGCTGATCACCTGTTACATTAAAATATTGCCTTCAGCTGACCGTTTAGCTGCTCATCAATGCCTTATCGGCTTTAAACATGAAGTCAGGACACTACAAATAAGTGCTGAGGGTCAGTCATAGTCAGTTATGACTGACTTTGATCAGTTCATGATCAGTTTCAGTCAAAAACCAGAAAAAGTCAGCCATGAGTCAAACTGAAGTTGAAAAAAGTCAAAAAATCAACTTTTTTGACTTCAGTTTGGTTTTTCCTTTTTTGGGAATATCTGTGACCAACTCAGGTTTGACTTTTCTCACAGGGGGTAAAAAAACTGGACTTAGTCCCCATTTACCGAGTCTGAGTGAGATTGGCCTTGAGGCTGTCATGCCATTTACACACCTCCATATAGGGCAGGATGGCACTGGATGTGGCATGGCCCTGGCCCCATCAGATCTCGACCAGCTGTGCCTTCCATATCAGGGAGGCCCTCTATTTTTGTCCCTGGCACAGAAAAACATTCATTGCACTCATGAATCATGATAATGACATCATAATGGCATAATAGAGTAGGTAGACTAATAAAAATTGTATTGTCTTCAATGTATAAAAGGGGGAGGCAGGGAATTGTCCCCATGGTGCTCCTTGCTCAACCAGCACTGCTCACTAAGGGTACTCAGGCTGGTTGAGCCAGTTGGCTTGCCACTTGCACTCCTCTGGTGTTCCATTGTGGCTCTTGTGCTGCCTTCTGTGATGTTTGCAGATGGCCTTGATGAGAGCATCAGCACCAGTGTTGGCTTCTGGATAATCAGTGAGGAACTTGTCCTTGTCATGGTCATAGCTGTAAGTGCACACTGTTGTCAGGCTTTGATGACAGCTGTCTAGGCAGCTGGACCCACACACCCTTGGATATACTTGACTGTGATTGTCTCCCTCAGCTTGTATTTCATCCCATTCACAAGCCACATGTCCCCCTTATACTTGCACTCCTCCCAATCCTTCAGGTAATTGTCCCATTGCTTGACAGCAGCCCTCCAAGCACTTGGTCCTCGCAGCAGGTCTTTGATGGTGGAGCCAGGGGGAGGCTGCAGCCTTGAAGCCATCCCTGTCTTCTTGGTTTGCAGCCATGATGTAGAAAAGTGGCTGTTTGGAATGGTGTGAGTGAGGCTTTGAGGGAGTTCATGGAGCTGAAGAAAGACTGGCTGAATGTCTGGAAGTCCCTGTGTGTCACTGGCTGTAGTAGTTTCTGTTCACCTATGAAGCTCTTGTCTAGTTCTTTCTGGACCAGGCAAAGAGCATCCTGGTGGTCTGACTCGAGGCCCTGCAGGGAATAGAATAGGTATTTCATTAAGGTGTCAACCTGTACATCATCAATCACTGATCAGCACCATGATCATCATTCAATGTAGTAAGGTGACCCATACATGTTCCCCTGATGCCCAGCCCCCCCATGAACATATGACTCACAACAGCCAGTGTGGTTCAGCAAACAAGAATCAATACTGGGCCCCACCACGCCTGAAGCAATGGGTTGTGTATCGCTTCTCCAGCCCAGCCACTGATGTGAAGTGCGTTATCATATCCTGGACATGGTCATGGGAAATGGGTCGGTTCATGTGCACCTGCCCATTTGAGGCTATGTATGGGAATATGTAATCCATTGGCTGCAACTTCCAGCTGATCACAAACTCAAGGTAGTCAAGCCAGAGCTGAAGGTGTGTGAACATGTCTATGGCCAGGTTATCCTGCCAATAGATGTTGTATGTGTTGCCTGTATCTCATCAATTATCTCTGATTGACAGATTGATTAGTATACTATGCACTTTTGAGCAGCCCATCAGGGCCACCCTTGTTACGGTTTCTTTCTTTTTCTTTTCCTTGTCATTGTTATTACTCAGCGGATGGACATATCCTAGTTATATCATCACCATTACCATATGCACTGCCTCGGACATTATTCCCATTCAGTAGCTTCTTTCGCTCTTCCTTTCTCAGGTAGCTACAGCCTCTTTTCCTTTTCTGATGTTCTTATTGTTTCCCAAACATATATAAAGGCTCATCATGTATAGTAGAACTCCAGTTCCAACTTAGACAAGTTTTACCTTCCTCTCAGCCTCTGAACCATCACCTCTTCTCTTCATCGTTAAACACATTGACCAAAGGGCCTTCGTCATCATCAGACTTAGCATCCTCATCTTCATATTGGTTGTCGTCACAACTGGGAGCAGACTGAGACTCTGTTTGTCATTTCTAAGTACAACGAAGAAGGCATTGTCCATAACATAAGTTGGAACTGAAGGAACCACTCAGTGCATCGTCACTAGCAAGACATCATTGATCTCAAAGACTTTAAAGAAAGACCTCCTAACAGAGCAGTCCCTTTTGATGGAGATTTCTATCTTGAAAGAACAGAAGTCCTCTTTTCCGCACTCAGTAATCAGTGGTGTTGGAGAGGAGTAAAAAAGAATATCCCAAGATTAATTGGAAAAGCAAAATGATCCAGCTAGAACAAATCAAGGAAGAAGACGATCGACCAATCTGGCAGATGGCCCTTGATAGTAAACAATGGGGAGAAGACAATTACTGGATCAGAGTAAAAACATCGACTTCTCAATCACTAGAACATCAGCTCAAAAAGGACGATCGCCAACCACCTTACCATCAGAATACAATAAGTGGAGGGAAGTCTTTGAAAAGAAAGCATCGGAACGATTCCCATCAACTAGACCCTGGGATCATGCGATCGAGCTGAAACAAGGTTTCTCGCCGAAAGTGAGCAAGATCTATCCACTATCCTTGAAGGAACAGTTGTCCTTGGATGAATGGATAACAGAGCAAGTCGCAAAAGGATACATTAGACCATCGAAATCCCCACAAGCCTCTCCATTCTTCTTTGTTGCGAAAAAGGAAAGCGGAGCTTTAAGACCTTGTCAGGATTACAGATATCTAAATGAATGGACAATCAAAAACGCCTATCCGCTACCCCTTGTTTCCGATCTGATGACGAAACTATCCGGCACCCAATATTTTACGAAACTAGACCTCAGATGGGGATACAACAATGTTTGGATCAAAGAAGGAGACGAATGGAAAGCCGCATTCATCACAAACAGGGGCCTTTATGAACCGACAGTAATGTTCTTTGGCCTCTGTAATTCACCATCGATGTTCCAGACAATGATGAATGAGTACTTTCGGGATATGATTAATGAAGGATGGCTCATTATCTACATGGACGATCTCCTAATCTGTGCCAATACAAAAGAAGAATTAGAGATATGGACAAAACGCGTCCTTCAGAGATTACAGGAAAATGATCTTTTCCTGAAACTCGAAAAATGCAAATTCGCCGTACAAGAAGTCAAATTTCTTGGCATGATCATCAAACCAGGGCAAATACAGATGGATCCAATCAAATTGGCAGGGATAGCCGATTGGCCAGCCCCTTCTACAGTTAAACAAGTTTGATCATTTCTTGGATTTGGGAACTTTTATCGACGATTCATCAGAAATTTTGCATCATTAGCAAGACCACTCACCAACCTAACCAGAAAAGATATACCGTTCACATGGGGTGCAGAACAACAGAAATCATTTGATGGACTGAAGGAAAAGTTCGCATCCATGCCAGTGTTATTAATGCCAGATGTGACAAAACCATTCATCCTTCAAACTGATGCATCCAACAAAGCAATTGGAGCAGTGTTAAAACAAGCCGATGAAACAGGAGCCTTACATCCCTGCAGATTCATCTCACATGCATTAACCCCAATGGAGCAAAATTATCAGATCTATGATCGGGAACTGCTAGCAATCATCAAAGGACTCGCAACTTGGAGGCATTTATTGCATGGGTCACCACATACAATGATTATACATTGTGATCACAAAAAGCTGTCATTTTACCGCACACCACAACGATTAACACCCAGACAAGCACGATGGTCTTCATTTCTATCCAAATTTGACCTACGCATTGAACATGTCCCTGGAACAAAAATGTTTGAAGCTGATGTGCTGTCAAGATGCCCAGATCATATGGGGAATGAGGAACAACCAGAAGAAATGATGGTTTTGCCTCCTGAACGATTCATTAACTTGATCGCAGAAGACTTGGTAATGGATCTCCAAAAGGCAATGTCAAAGGATGATTTTGGACGAATTCTGATCAAGGTAGTTGAGAAGCACCGCGCTCCACCGATCAAATCACAGCTTCAGGACTGGACATACATAAATAAGTTAATTCATTATCAAGGGAAGGTCTATGTCCCTGATCATGATGGTTTGCATGCAAATTTGATCAAGGAAATACACGAAGCGGTTACATCGGGACATCCTGGACGTTTTAAAACACTGGAATTACTCAAAAGAGACTATTGGTGGCCAGGAATGTACAGACACGTAAAGGAATGGATCAAAGGCTGCACATTATGCCAACAGATGAAGGTTAACACACACCCAAATACCCCAGCATATCAACTGATTCAATCAAAAGCTATGTGACCATTTCAACAAGTCACCCTGGATTTCATCACCGATCTACCCCTCTCTGATGGTTTCGACTCTATTTTGGTCACGGTGGACCATGGTCTTACAAAGGGGGTAATTTTCACACCATGCAACAAAACAATCGATGCCTTGGGAACAGCAAACATATACATCACTGAGATCTTCAAGCGATTTGGCCTCCCTGACACGCTCATTTCGGATAGAGAACCACAGTTCTCAGCAAAAGTCTTTCAGGAAGTCAGAAAAGCACTAGGAATCGACCACAGGATGAGCACAGCATATCATCCGCAGACTGATGGAGAAACAGAGCGAGTCAACCAAGAATTAGAGGTCTATCTTCGAATGTTCTGCACTAATGAACCGCACAAATGGAAAGGATTACTCCCAATTGCTGAATTCGCTCACAATAACCGACATCATGACGCCATCAAAGCATCACCATTTCAGCTAATGTATGGGACCGATCCTGTAGTGCTTCCCACCACTTCCCACAAAATGAGTACACCTGCAGCAGAAGAACGATTATTACAGCTACGAAAAGCAAGGGAGGAAGCGCTGGCAGCACATGAATTAGCCAGACAACTAGTGGCAAAACAACGAAGGGACAAATCCATACGATTCGAAAAAGGCGATAAGGTCTGGCTCGAAAATAGAAATCTACACATTCCATACCAGTCAAGAAAGCTAGTGCCTAAACGAGAAGGACCCTTCATTATTGAACAAGTAATGGGACCAGTGACGTACAAATTAAAATTACCAAAGCAATGGCGCATTCACCCTGTGTTTCATATGTCCCTACTATCCCCTTACAAACAAACTGAAGCTCATGGCCCAAACTATACGACGCCACCTCCTGATCTGGTAAATGGGAATGAAGAATATGAGGTAGAAGCAATTCTCGCACACCGAAAACGCGGTGCAGGGTATCAATATTTGGTCAAATGGAAAGGTTACGGATCAAACAACAACTTGTGGGAACCTGAGCGCAACTTGGGAAATGCTGCAGAAGTTCTATTGGGATATAAAACCAGGAGACAATTGTGAAAAGCTATCATGGTCACATATCGCAACTGCAAACACCTCAAACTCAACAGCATATATGCACGGAACTATGCTCCCGTTCATGCCAAATTCTCAGCATCGCGAAAACTCCCACAATATGTACAATTCTTCATTCTCGAACCATATCATCTTCATCCCTTTCAAGGATGATATTCATTTCGTTACAGGGACAGGAATGTCAGATGCGTCACGGTCAAAGCAACTTGTGGAAGACCCCTACCCTTAAACCAAAGACACCATCATAATCAGATCACACATGACCCATCCTATTATACCCTTGAACGATGTGATGAGAGGATAAGACAAAACGCAGAAGCCATCCAGACATTGAACGATTGGATCGATAATAGGGCATATAGCATTGTTAATAATGAATGGATAACCGAAGATCCGGGAAGAGATAACAATGACAGCGATCAGTGGGAAGATCTAGGAACGATATACTACGAAATGTTCCCACCACAAGTAATCCCTTTATGCACCCCTTTCGTCCTCCCACCAGATTACACAAGCGCCACTGACCGTCAAATACCTCCTCCACCATGCACCCCGAACCCACCATTCTATAATCAACACAAATTCGAACCAGGATACCCTAGAATCCGAAGCATTATCAGGAGAACGAATAATGGGTGGCAATATTACTATCCGAACCACAAAAATTATGATGGGATAGAATCGCCTTCCGATCAAGGAACAATACCATTATCTGTTGTCCTGATGATGCTTCGGATTCTGGGGTATCCTGGTTTGAATTTGTGTTGGTTGTAAAACAGTGGGTTTGGGGTGCATGGTGGGGGAGGTATTTGGCAGTCCATGGCAATTGGGTAGCTGGGTGGGAGAACAAAAGGGGTGATCAAAGGGGTTACTCGCAATGGGAACATGTCATAATATGTCTCTCCTAGGTCTTCCCATTGGTCACTGATTTCCTCTGCTCCATTGTCATTGTTATCTCTTCCTGGATCTTTGGTTCCCCATGTGTTCTTGACAATATCATACAACCTATTATCAATCCAATCATCTAATGTTTGGATGGCCTCTTTATTTTGTCTTATCCTCTTGTTGCTTTGTTCAGGTGTATAGTAGGATGGGTCATGTGTGATTTGATTGTGATTGTGCCTTGGGTTCAAGGGTAAGGGTCTCCCACAAGATGCTTTGATGGTGACACAAACTATTTCTCCTGCTTTATGACAATATGAGTGCCATCCTCAATAGGGGTGAAGGTGATATGGTTCGAGAATAAAGAATTGTACATATTGTGGGAGTTTTCTTGATGCTGAGAATTTGGCATGAGCAGGAGCATAGTTCCATGCATATATGCTGTTAAGTTTGAGATGTTTGCGGTTGCAATATGTAACCATGATTATTTTCTTCTTTTACAGTTGTCTCCTGGTTTTATACTCCTGTAGGACTTCCGCAGCATTACCCGGATTGTACTCAAGTTCCCACGAATTGTCATTTGATCTGTAGCCTTTCCATTTAACCAGATATTGATACCCTGCACCGCGTTTTCAGTGTGCGAGAATCGCTTCTACCTCATATTCTTCATTTCTGTTTATGAGATCAGGAGGTGGCGCTGTGTAATTTGGGCTGTGGGCTTTGGTTTGTTTGTAAGGGGACAACAGGGATGCATGAAACACAGGGTGAATGTGCCATTGCTTTGGTAGTTTCAATTTGTACGTCACTGGTCCCATTACCTGTTCAATAACGAAGGGTCCTTCTCATTTAGGCGCTAGTTTTCTTGACTGATATGGAATGTGTAGATTTCTATTTTCAAGCCAGACTTTATCGCCTTTTCCAAATTGTATGGATTTGTCCCTTTGTCATTGTGCCACCAGTTGTCTAGCTAATTCGTGTGCTACTAGCGCTTCTTCCCTTGCTTTTCGTAACTGCAGTAGTCATTCTTCTGCTGCAGGTGTGTTCATTTTGTGGGATGCGGTGGGGAGTGCCACAGGGTCAGTTCCATACATTAGTTGTTTGTGCAGAACATTTGAAGATAGACTTCTAATTCTTGGTTGACTCATTCTGTTTCTCCATCAGTCTGCAGGTGATATGCTGTGCTCATCCTGTGATCGATTCCTAGCACTTTTCTGATCCCTTGGAAGACTTTTGCTGAGAACTGTGGTCCTCTATCCAAAATAAGTGTGTCAGGGAGGCTAAATCGTTTGAAGACCTCAGTAATGTATATGTTTGCTCTGTTGGTGTTAGTGCATGTGAGATAAATCCACAAGGATATAGGGTTCCTGTTTCATCCACCTGCTTCAACACTGCTCCAATCACTTTGTTAGATGTGTCAGTTTGGAGGACGAACAGTTTCGTCACATCTGGCATTAATAGTACTGGCATAGATGCAGATTTCTCATTCAGTTTGTCAAACAATCTCTGCTGTTCTGCACCCCATGTGAATGGCATGTCTTTCCTGGTTAGGTTGGTAAGTGTTCTTGCCAATGATGTGAAGTTTCTGATAAATTGTCAGTAGAAATTCCCAAATCCCAGGAATGATCAGACCTGTTTGACTGTAGAAGGGGCAGTTCGATCACATGGTCCCAGGGTCTAGTTGATGGGAATCGCTCTGAGGCCTTCTTTTCGAAGACTTCCTTCCATTCATTGTACTCTGATGGTAAAGTAGTTGGCTGTTTGTCCCTTTTGAGCTGGTGCTCCAGTGATTGGGAAGTTGACGTTTTTACTCTGATCCAATAATTGTCTTCTGCCCATTGCTTACTGTTGAGTGCAATCTGCCAAATTGGCTGATTACCTTCTTCCTTAATTTGCTCTAGTTGAACTGCTTTATTTTTCGAATTGATCATTGGGTTATGCTTCTCTAACCAGGGGATTCCCAGAATTAGATGTAACACCCCTATGGCATAATTGATGTGCATTCTGTGAGTGATTACTCCATTGGTATTAATTGTCCCATCTGCGTTTCATACTAGAAGTGGTTTTCATAATTTTTCCTTTTGTAGATTCTTTGTGATTTCTTCATCAATAATATTCCCGTCAGCTCCACAATCAATTAATGCAGAGGTTTCAGCAGGTAGATCAGACGATTAAACAGGGATTGAGATTCTTCTGATATTGTTTGATTGTACAATTACAGAATCAAGTGCTAATTGTTCTAGTCCATTAGAGGAAGTGTCAACTGCTGCCTGATGCTTCCTGATTAAAAACCCTCCATTTCGAGTTTGTTTAGGAAGGTGTTTCTTTCTTCCTTGGTTAATTTGGTCAACATTGCCCTGATCGTTTTGATTGAGCCTCCTTGTTCTTCAGTGGATTTTTCCTCAGTGATTGAGTGAATATTTCTGCCCTGGGAGGAGGATCCAGATGAGTTATTGTTGCGCTTAGGGCAGTTCCATGAAATGTGTCCCTGTACACAACAGGCCTCAATGGCAACAACAGACATCTGGTTCCAATAACCAGAATAATAATCAATTCAGAAATCAACAAAATCAGAATTCTGGTTCACAAAACCAGAATTGTGGACAACAATTCAATGGTCCGCCAAGGCCCAATCCATCAAGGTCCAACAATGGCCCTAGACCTGGTCAATTCAACTCTAATAAAGAACACAATCTTGCTAATCGCAAGAATAAAAAGAAAAAGAAGGTGTTCTTGGCTGAACAACAACAACAGTCACAGCCAGTTGCAGGATCTAGTGGACATTCAAATAAACACAAAGCAAATATTCCTAAATTTGCTCATTTGGTGGATTGTATTGAACCTCAATCCAAACCTCTGATTGATAGAGCCGCCCCAGCACCATTATCAGAAAATCTGCAAAAACTTAAAGATCAAGGCTTTAGTGTTGCGGATCATGTGGAATACCCAGTTGAAGTTGGGACTTTCAGCCAAAATCGCTTTGAACTATTAAGTGATAATGTTGACATGGATGTGGATAATGCATCTGAGACAGTATCTCTAGGAGGAGACTACTATGATGCAGAAGATGAAGAACATGTTCCTGGTGAATATGTGTATCAGTACATATATTCTTCTACTCAAAAGTCCAGATCTGATCAAAAATCAGTGAGGACTACCAAGATCAGCCCAACTATGAGGCGTCTTGAGAAAGGTAACCATTATAATAGTAGTCAAAATTGTACTGCTGTAGATAGCAATGAATGTATCACTTCTGTTGCCTCTATCCCAAATTTGAGTAGTAAGGTCAAAGCCTGTCCTTGTGACAGCTGTAAGGAATTATCAACTAAAGGTATTCTTTGGATGATTGACTCAGGAGCATCTGTTCACATCACATTTGAAAAGAGTGATTTTACTGAATATCACCCTTATAATAATCCACAGCCAATATATACAGCTGACAGAAAGTCAAAAGTTGTATTATTAGGAGAAGGAACTGTCTTTCTACAGGTAGAAACAGCCAATAAGCATAAACATGTCATAAAGCTTGAAAAAGTTTGCTATATGCCTGCAGCTAGTCAAAGACTTATATTGTCTGGACAATTAAAGCTTCAAGGCTTTGGAGAAAAATCAGACAAACATAGTACTATATTTTCACTAAAATCTGGATGTCCATATCTTATGGCATATCCAAGACATAACTGGGAACCTATTCATTGGGTATTAACTCAAGTAGTTCATCCCAGAGTCCAGATTGCTGAACCTTTGGTTCACTTAGTGGATTATAATACTTGGCACCAAAGAATGGGACATCCTTCAAAGAATGTACTTAAGCATGTCTTTGAACACACAAAAGGTTTTGATGAAAAATTGCTGATACCGTCGTCAAATCCAATTTGTCCTGGGTGTGCACAAGGCAAAATGCATAATCAACCATTCCCTACATCAGTCAAGCGGGCTATTAAGCCACTTGAACTAGTGCATGCAGACTTATTAGAATTGCCAATGGAATCATATCATCAAAAGAAATGGTGTCTTATGATACTAGATGATTATTCTTCCTATGCCTATATGGCACTTCTTCAATCAAAATCAGAAATGTTTACTGCCTTCAAGAGTTATGTAGAACTCATGGAGAATCAACATAATTATAAAGTTAAATGTTTCAGATTGGATTGAGGGGGGGAATTTAAGTCGCATGAATTCAGCAATTACCTTTCTCAAAAGGGAATAGTTAGAGAACAAAGTGCACCCTACATACATAAACAAAATGGTCATGCAGAACATCTAAATGACACTATACTTGAAAAAGCAGAAAGTATGTGATTAGAATCTTCCTGCCCAAGATCTTGGTGGGAATTTGCTTTTGAAACTGCTATTCATATATATAATTGCACACCATTAAGAAGGACGAATTGGACAACACCTTATGAAAATCTGACTAATAAAAAGCCAGATGTCCACTATTTTAAAGTATTTGGTTGTCTAGCCTGGGTACTTATACCTAAGGAAATAAGAAAAGACAAGCTATCTCCAAGATCTGAACCAATGACTTTTATTGGTCATGACATTGGATCAAAGGCTTATAAATTTATGAAGAAAGACAACTCAATATTCATTGGTGTCAAAGCATTGTTCAATGAAACAGTGTTTCCACAAAATAGCAAAAATACAAACAAAGATAGACTATTTATAAGTCCACCAGGTATTGATCAATGGGATCAAGATGGACATGAATCTGACTCTGATTCCCAAAACAATCATCCCGATGATAGTGAAGATGATGATCCCAAACCATATCACAGACCATCACATAATCATGATCATACACATGACGATGAGCAGAACACGTCTCATGATGATGGTAATAATACAGAGTATAACAATGAAGGAGGAAAAGAGCAGAGATCACCTGCTAATCCTAATGCTCGAGGATCAAGTGAAAACAGATCCAATGAGAATTCCAGTAAATGGCCTGGGACACAGCATAAGGATATTCCACCCAATATTAGAAAAACACATAAAGAGAAAAAGGATGCAAGTTGTTCAAAACAAAAATAAACTCAATTTGAACCTATTCCTTTTGGTCAGCTTCATAGAGGCACTAGGGAAACAAAACGATTTTACAGGGAGGGAAATATTTATGGTCAAAAGACTCCTCTTGAAATAGAAAAAGAACTGGACAACAATCCATTTATACTAGAAGAATCAGCAGATTCTGATGGTGCCTATGAAGAAGCATTAGAAGAACCAAATCTTACATACAATCAGGATATACAGGAAACACCTGATCTTGAAATGCTGCTGGAAATATTACAAAAAGAGAAAGGAAGGAAATTTGTGAATTTCCTACTTTCTAAAGCAGTACAAGTTCAAAACAGTATTCCTGTACACTTTAAAGATTTGTTAAAAATTAAAGAATCTCATCCTACAGCTTTTCAAGAATGGGTTAAAGCTATGGAAGGTGAAATTGAAGCTCTGTATGAATGAGATGTTTGGGAGTTAGTAGATTGTCCACAAAATTGTAAACCTGTTAAGTGTAGATGGGTTTACAATATTAAAAGTGATGGTCAAAAACATGCTCAACTAGTTGCTAAAGGATTTTCACAAATACCTGGCATTGATTATGAAGACACCTTTTCTCCTGTTATGTGTTTTGAAACAGTGAGATTACTTCTGGCTACAGCAGCACTTGAAGATTGGGAAATTGAAGCACTAGATGTAAAAACAGCATTTTTATATGGAAATCTCGATGAAGAGATTTACATGGAACAGCCAGAAGGTTTTGTCATGAAAGGACAAGAGGGAAAAGTCTATTGACTCAAAAAGGCCTTATATGGCCTTAAACAAGCTTCTTATGCTTGGAATAAACAAGCTGATAAAAGCTTGAAATCATTGGGATTTAAAAGATGCCTCTCAGATACGGGGATATACATCTTAAAGGAGAAAGGATCCATAGTAGTAGTCATTCTTTATGTAGATGATGTACTATTCCTGAGAAACCATCATGAACTTCTGTCAAGCAAGAAAAGCAAGTTCATGAAAATATGGGAATGCAGAGATCTTGGACAAGTCTCTGAATATCTTGGGATGAAAATTACTTGAGATAGAAAAAATCAATTATTAGTAATCAATCAAATAGATTATGCTAAGAAAGTTGTCAAGCGTTTGGGTCAAGAAAATGCTAAACCTGCTAGAACTCCATTACCTGCAGGATATGTTCCTAAACCAAATGAAGGAACAGCAACTGCTGAGCAAAGAAGCCATTATCAATCCATAATTGGATCATTATTATATCTGATGCTTGGAACCCATCCAGATATTGCATTTGCAGTAATAATGATGTCACAATTTATGGTTAATCCTTCTGTTGAACATATTCAGAAGGCATTATACATTGTTAAATATGTTGCCACCAATGTCAATGGCAAAATAGTGTATAATGGTAAAAACCATGAAGGTTTTATTGCATATTGTGATGCAGACTGGGCAAGTAATCCAATCCACAGAAGATTGGTTACTGGAAACATTATAAAGTTGGCTGGGGGACCAGTAAGCTGGGTTTCAAGAAAACAAAAGAACAGTAGCTTTGTCTTCAACAGAAGCAGAGTATATGAGCCTGTCAGATACATCTAGACAAATAGTCTGGATAGAATCTTTATTCTTTGAAATAGGGATGACAGTCCAAATGATTCAACTTGGAGTTGATAATCAAGGAGCAATATTCTTAGCTTCTAATCCTGCTCAAGAGCACAGATCTAAACACATAGATATCCGCTATCACTATGTCTGAGAGGTCATGGGGGAAGGAAAAGTGGAACTAGTGTATATTCCCACTAATGAACAACTTGCTGATATCTTAACTAAGAATTTGTCATTTGACAAATTTGTACAGTTGAGATCTGAAATTGGTTTAGTGATTTCTTAGCAAGGGGGAGTGTTGAATTAATATTGTATGTAGCTGAGGGAATCAAACCCACAGCCTGAAATACTTAAATCAATATTAATGGATGCTTATGAATCACTATAATAATCATTAGAGTAAATGATTGACAGAAATTATAGAGTTCAGGACTCAGGTAATAGACCACAGTCTAGAGCTACTCTGCTCTACCCAGAGTAGCTGCCCAGAGTGCTACCCAGAGTCACTCTGGGCCATTATTTATAGTAATACAGTAGTTGCATGTGATTAAATGTACTCTGGTCCATAGTATAAAAGCAGGGCCTTCAGCACTGCTTGAATAACATCTCCTGTTCTCTCAATAGTTGAGCCACTGCTCCTAAACAACCACAAACAGTACTATGTAAGTGTTCCCTTGCTTACTAAGCCTCGCTCTGCGCCCCCGTTATTCTTTTCAACAGGAGTTTCCCTGGTCCTCAGTGGATTTTCCCTCAGTGATTGATC
>MIPV01009922.1:0-11090 GCA_001983365.1 Amanita bisporigera | reverse complement strand
GGAGGATCCAGATGAGTTATTGCTGCATTTAGGGCAGTTCCATGAAATGTGTCCCTGTATGCCACATTGGAAGCATTTCCCTGCCTTCCTATATTCTTCTTTCTGTGCTTCAGTCAACCATCCAGTGGGCATCATATTGACGGTCAAATTAGACCCTGATTGATTGCTCCTATTGGAGTTTCAGTTGAAACTAGATTGATCTCCTGATCTGGACCCTTTTCCCATGTGAAGTGGAGTTGCTCTGCTTTTTTGTATGCATTGTTCATGGTTTTATAGTCCATCTGGTGCTCTAAGACCTTAGTAGTGATACTGTCTGGGAGTTTTCAAACAAAGGATTGGAGTTGAGCAGTCAATCCAGTAAGTCACTTTTCTCACACAGTAACCACCACCATCCCCTTCCCTCAATTGAATCTACCACCCATTGACTGCTGCCCTGCATGCCCAAAGACAAGGGCACAGGCAATTCTCAGCTGAGAATCAGCTACAAACCCATCACCGACAATCTGACTGCTAATGCAGTCAATCAAATCCTGGCACTTCTGAACAGGGCTGACACTCTGTTGCACAATGCTTCCTCCTCCCCTAACTTCAACCCTATGCCCATCTATGCCTTCTTTAGCCAGGCTAGCCAAGCCCCATGGGTGTTGTTGCTCACCAAGGATGGGCCCCCTGCTGAGGCAGCCAGCTCCTTGGCAGCCAACCAGAGCTCTTCAGAGTTCAAGAGTTTGGCCAAACAAGTTCAGGCTATCAGCTCCAAACTGGGGGCCATTCAGGCTTCACTGCAGAAACCACTCAAGACCTATGCTACCACTGCCTCTGGTGCTCCCCCCCAGACACCACCAGCCCCACCCAAACACCCCCAAGAAATCCGAACACATGCCTGCTTGGTCCTGGTCCCCCAGGTACCCTTGCCAGCTGACTTCAACGCTGAACATGTCTGCCACTTACTCAACAGGGCTTCTGCCAATCCAGTCTGAGCTGCTTCTGTTCCAGGAGTGCCTGTCCCCTTGCTGGCTGTACCAGCACCTGGTTCTCTATTGTCTGTTACCAGGACTGCCAAGGGAAACTTGGTCCTCATTGGCTCCCCACAGATTACGACAGCACAGCTACACGACATGCTTCCCTATATCAAGCCGATCCTTGAACATGCTTTGGACTCCCCACAGAAACCTTCAGTGGTATGAAGTGGAGACAAGTATGCATCAACAGGGTCCCAACCCTCACTAAAGGTCCAATCTACTCATCAGGAGATATAGCTGGCGAACTCTCAACCCATAACCTGTGGTCCAAATCTCTATGCACACCCATCCAGCCCTATTGGATCCGCCACCCCTCCACCGTCAAATCAGGACAGAGGTCTTCTGTGGTCCTGATGTTTGAGGATGAAGATGGGAGAATCCAGCAGGACGCCCTTCAACAAAAGAAGGTTTTCCTCTCTGGATGAGCCTGTACCATGAGAGTGTGGACGAGACAAAGCCAAGAGCAAACAAACTGCAGAAGACCACACCAACCCCTGCCCCACCCAGCCACCAATTGCTTACCTCACACAAGGCCACAACACGTAGCTCTTCTGTGATGAACATGTCTTAGGGTTTTTCCTTCTGGGGATACTTACTTACACTCCCATTTTAGGCCCTTTGCCTCCCCATACACCATGGGCTTAGTAGGCTTTAAAGTAAAGGTTGATAATTGATAGGTAGTCCTTGCAAACACTGCGTAGCTAGTCTTTTGATATGCACCCCACCATGTACTGGTAGTATGAAGGGGTCTAAGCAAGGAAAAAAAAAAAATCCAGTAAGTCCAGTGTGCTTGATCAAGGTGCAGAATTTTTGGATGTATTCAGGGACTGAAACTCCTCCCCCTATGCTCAAATTGGCTACTTCATTCAGGGCTCTTACTGTGCTATTGACTTCTCCCCAATTGGCAATGAAATGCTGCTGGAAAGATTCATGATTGTCCCATTGTAATCCTTCCCTCTTCCCTTTGTTGGTGTTTAGTTCACTCTGAATGATCATTTTCCAATTGTCTAGTTCTGGTCCTAAGCATGCCAGTGTGTACCTAGTCTTCTTTTCATCTTTGTCTTCATAGTTGTTTGAGTTGAGAGCAAAGAAATTGTTGATGGAGTCTCAAAATGATTGGGCCTTGGTCCATTTCCCTGTGAAGACCCTGATGGGCTGTGGTTTGATATCTCCTTTAGTGATTTCCATTGTGTTGGTCATTTCTTTCTTGGGTTCTTGTTCCTTTCTTTGTTCCTTCCTTTTTTCTTCACAAAATTCATACCAGGCTGTGATGTACCTAGGTGGTGCTGCAAAGAATGGGTTTTCTTCATTGAATTTAAATTGCACTGCAAATTCTGGCCACCAGGAGAGTTCTGGTTTGGTGACAGGTTTTTCAAGGAGAAGGTGTTTAGTACTGTGTTCCTGATTGTACCACTTGATCCAAAGTTTTCTTGGCAGTTCATTGTCTAGGTCTCCTTCTTTGTAATCTCCTTCTAAATAGCCTTTATTGATAGGGATATTCTTCTTTACTCCTTTCCAACACCAATTAAGGGTGGAAAAGAAGACTTTGGTTCTTTCAAGGTAAAAGTTTCCATCAAAGGAAATGGCTCTGTTAGGAGGTCTTTCTTCAGAGTTCTTGGTATCAATGGTGTCTAGCTAGTGACAATGCACTGAGCAGTTCTTTGAGCTCCAACTTGTGTTGACAAACAGAGTCTTGGCCTGCTCCCAGTTGTGTCAACAAGTTTATATGTGACAAAGACACTAAGTCAGATGATGACAAAGGTCCTCAGGACAATGTGTTCATTGATGAGGAAGAGAGGTGAAGTCTGAGGGCTGAGATGAAGGTAAAACTTGTCTAAATTGGAACTGGAGTTCTACTGTACATGAGGAGCCTTTATATAGATTTGGAAAACAATAGAAATGATGAAAAAGGAAGAAAAGCTGTAAATACCTGAGAAAGGAAAGGTGAAGGTAACTGCTAAAAGGAATATGTTACAGTTTCTTTTTCCTTTTCCTGTCATCATTATTACTCAGCGGATGGACATATCCTAGTTATATCATCACCATTACCATACGCACTGCCTTGGACGTTATTTCCATTCAGTAGCTTCTTTCACTCTTCCTTTCTCAGATAGCTACAGCCTCTTTTCCTTTTCTGACATTCTTATTGTTTCTCAAACGTATATAAAGGCTCATCATGTACAGTAGAACTCCAGTTCCAACTTAGACGAGTTTTACCTTCCTCTCAGCCTCTGAACCATCACCTCTTTTCTTCATCATTGAATGCATCAACCAAAGGGCCTTTGTCATCATCAGACTTGGTGTCCTCATCCTCATACTGGTTGTTGTCACAACTGGGAGCAGACTGAGACTCTGTTCATTGTTCTTAAGTACGATGGAGAAGGCATCATCCATAACATAAGTTGGAACTCAAGGAACCACTCAGTGCATCGTCACTAGCAAGACATCATTGATCCCAAGGACTTTAAAGAAAGACCTCCTAACGGAGCAGTCATTTTTGATGGAGATTTCTATCTCAAAAGAACTGAAGTCTTCTTCTTCATACTCAGTAACCAGTGGTGTTGGAGAGGAGTAAAGAAGAACATCCCTATTGACAAAAGCTATTTTACAGGAGAATACGAAAAAGGAGACCCAGATGAAGAATTACCCAGAAAACTCTGGATTGAGTGGTACAACAAAGAATACAACATTAAACACCTCCTCCTAGAAAAGCCCATCACCAAACCAGAACTTACCTGGTGGACAGAGTTCACACCTTACCACAAACTCAGTCTAGGAGCAGTGTTTTTTGCAGTACCACCTGAAACTGTCACAGCCTGGTACCAATTCTGCGAAGAGAAGAGGGACAAACTGGACAAAGAACCAAAGAAAGAAATGACTGACACAATGGAGGTTACCAAAGGAGATATCAAACCACAACCCATCAGGGTCTTTACAGGAAAACAAATGGAGGTGCAGTCATTCTTAGACTCCCTTGAAGACTTCTTCGCTCTTAATGAAAATAACTATAAGGGCAAAGACAAGAAAAAGATCAGATACACTTTAGCATGCTTAGGACCAGAACTGGACAACTGGAAAATGATCATCTGAGGCTAGTTAAATGCCAACAAAGGAGAAGCAACAGGAATACAATGGAATAACTATGAAACATTCCATCAACGTTTCATTGCTGATTGGGGAGAAATCAATAGTGCAGTCAGGGCCTTGAATGAACTAGCCAATTTAAGCGTAGGAGGAGGAGTTTCAGTCCCTGAATACATCCAAAAATTCTGCACCTTGATTGAGCTCACTGGCCTTACTGGATTAACCACTCAACTCCAGGCCTTTGTCCGAAAACTCCCAGACAGCATCGCTACCAAAGTCCTGGAGCATCAGATGGATTATAAAAACATGAATGACACTTATACAAAGGCAGAACAGCTCCATTTCACATGGGAAACTATGTGACTTATGGGAAAAGGATCCAGATCAGGGGAACGATCTAGTTTCAAACAAAACTCTAACAGGGGCAATCAAACAGGAACTAATTGGATGGTTAATGCAATGCCCACTGGACGATTAACTGAGGTGCAAAAAGAGGAATACAGGAAAACAGGGAAATGTTTCAGATGTGGCATACAGGGACACATTTCATGGAACTGTCCTAAGTGCAACAATAACTCATCCAGATCCTCCTCCCAGGGCAGAAATATCCACTCAATCACTGAGGGAAAATCCACTGAAGAAACAGGAGGCTCGATCAAAACAATCAGGGCAATGTTGACCAAATTAACTGAAGAAGAAAGGAACACCTTCCTAAACGAACTTGAAACAGAGGGTTTTTAATCAGGAAGCATCAGGCAGCAGTTGACACTTCCTCCAATGGACTAGAACAGTTAGCACTTGATTCTGTAATCGTACAATCAAACAATGACAGAAGAATCTTGATCCCTGTTCAATTGTCCAATCTACCTGCTGAAACCTCTGCATTAATCAACTGCGGAGCTGATGGAAATTTTATTGACGAAGAAATCACAAAAGACTTGCAGAAGGAGAAGTTGTGAAAACCACTTCGAGTACGAAATGCTGATGGAACAATTAATACCAATGGAGTAATCACTCACAGAACACACATCAATTACTCCATAGGGGGAACAATGTATGACAATTGGTTCCTGATCACGAAACTAGGAGAACAGTGTCTAATTCTGGGAATCCCCTGGTTGGAGAAACACAATCCAATGATTAATTGGAAAAGCAAAATGGTTCAGCTGGAACAGATCAAAGAAGAAGATAACTGACCAATCTGGCAAATGGCCCTCGACAGTAAACAATGGGGAGAAGACAATTATTGGATCAGAGTAAAAACATCGACTTCCCAATCACTGGAGCACCAGCTCAAAAGGGATGAACCACCAACTACCCTACCATCAGAGTACAATAAATGGAAGGAAGTCTTTGAAAAGAAAGCCTTGGAGTGATTCCCATCAACTAGACCCTGGGATCATGCGATCGAACTAAAACAAGGATTCTCTCTGAAAGTAAGCAAGATCTACCCACTATCCTTGAAGGAACAATCATCCTTGGATGAATGGATCACAGAACAAGTCGCAAAAGGATACATTAGACTGTTGAAATCCCCACAGGCCTCTCCATTCTTCTTTGTTGCAAAAAAAGAAAGTGGCGCTTTAAGACCTTGTCAGGATTACAGATATCTAAATGAATGGACAATCAAAAATGCTTATCCACTACCCCTTGTTTCTGATCTAATGACAAGATTATCCAGCACCCAATACTTCACGAAACTAGACCTCAGATGGGGATACAATAATGTCCAGATCAAGGAGGGAGACGAATGGAAAGCCGGATTTATCACAAACAGGGGCCTTTATGAACCAACAGTAATGTTTTTCGGTCTTTGCAATTCACCATCAACCTTCCAAACAATGATGAACAAATATTTTCAGGACATGATTAATGAAGGATGGCTCATTATTTACATGGATGATCTTCTGATCTGTGCCAATACAAAGGAAGAGTTAGAGATATGAATGAAACACATTCTTCAGAGACTACAGGAAAATGATCTCTTCCTGAAACTCGAAAAATGCAAGTTTGCCATACAGGAAGTCAAATTTCTTGGCATGATCATCAAACCAGGACAAATATAGATGGATCCGATCAAACTGGCAGGAATAGCCGATTGGCCAGCCCCTTCTACAGTTAAACAAGTTTGATCATTCCTTGGATTTGGAAATTTCACATCATTAGCAAGGCCACTTACCAACCTAACCAGAAAAGACATGCTATTCACATGGGGCACAGAACAGCAGAAATCATTTGACGAACTAAAGGAGAAATTCGCATCCATGCCAGTACTATTGATGCCAGATGTAACAAGACCATTCATCCTCCAAACTGATACATCTAACAAAGCGATTGGAGCAGTGTTAAAACAAGCAGATGAAACAGGAGCCTTGCATCCTTGTGGATTTATTTCACATGCATTAACCCCAATGGAGCAGAATTACCAAATCTATGATCGGGAACTGCTAGCAATCATCAAGGGACTCACAACTTGGAGACATTTATTACATGGGTCACCGCATACAACAATTATACACTGTGATCACAAAAACCTGTCATTTTACCGCACACCACAATGATTAACACCCAGACAAGCACAATGGTCATCACTTTTATCTGAGTTTGACCTACGTATTGAACATGTCCCTGGAACAAGGATGTTCAAAGCTGATGCACTGTCAAGATGCCCAGATCATATGGGGAATGAAGAACAGATAGAGGAAATGATGGTTTTACCTCCTGAACGATTCATCAACTTGATCGCAGAAGACTTGGAGACAGATCTCCAAAAGGCAATGTCAAAAGATGATTTTGGACAAATCCTGATTGAGGTGGTTGAGAAACACCACGCTCCACCAATCAAGTCACAGCTTCAGGACTGGACATATGTAAATGGATTAATTCACTATCAAGGGAAGGTCTATATTCCTGATCACGATGGATTACATGTGAATTTGATCAAGGAGGTACATGAAGCAGTTACATCAGGACACCCCAGACGTTTTAAGACACTGGAATTGCTCAAGAGAGACTATTGGTGGCCAGGGATGTACAGACATGTGAAGGAATGGATCAAAGGTTGCGCATTATGTCAACAGATGAAGGTTAACACACACCCAAATACACCAGCGTATCTACTGATTCAATCAAAAGCGATGCACCCATTCCAACAAGTCACCCTGGATTTCATCACTGATCTACCCCTTTCAGATGGTTTTGACTCTATTTTGGTCACAGTGGACCATGGCCTTACAAAGGGGGTAATTTTCACACCATGCAACAAAACAATCGATGCTTTGGGAACAGCAAACATATACATTACCAAGATCTTCAAACGATTCGGCCTCCCTGACACACTCATCTGAGATAGAGGGCCGCAGTTCTCAGCAAAAGTCTTCCAAGAAATCAGAAAAGCGCTAGGAATCAACCACAGGATTGTTATGACCTAACAATTTTTCTATATTTTTCTCTATTTTATCTGGAGGCCTACGGACGAGCTATCGATAATGGAAGGAGGCTCACACCCCTATGTCAGAACGGTCTAGGGTTATGTCAGCAAGGTGGCTGTACAGGAACACCGATTAGATCAAGAGATATGGATGACGGTCAAGTCACATCTTCTCATGGGGGCCGGGTGAGTCTGGGTTGAGGGTCTGGGTTCGTTGCTGCGCGTACACGGTCATGGGGCTGCATAGTCTGTGCGCACGGACCAACGCTCATATGTATAAAAGGTGGTGTGTTTGTAGGTAGGAGTCCTTAAGACTCTAGATAGTTTGCTCTACCACAGCTCACTGGTCTATTGTGTTGCAATTACATCTCTTTCTCCACACTCTTCTCAGAGGGTTTAGGTTGTGGTTAGGTCTGTCCTAACATAATCTAGAGTCTTTATCTACAAACCCTTCGTCATTGGTCACAGCGCCGAGCACGTCTTGCTCGTTGCAGCTCACAGCGTCGAAGCCTTTCAAGTTCATTTTTTTCAACAGACGTCTGACCTAGTGCACGTTGCGACATGTGGCCACTAGCAGCCTCGAAGTACTCTAGGCAACACAACAGTACGGGACGAGAGTAGGGGCTTCGCTGATTAGTAGACCAGGCAGGGTCGAATCGGGTACCTACACCAGTACTGTGGAATAGTGGGTGGAACCCACAAAGACAACTCAGTGGCATGCCATGTATCAAGGCATACAGTCTCAGAATACCAATTATGTATCAGATCTATCGATCTGAGCACGAGGACATCTGAGTGAAAACCCGGGCACCACGTCATTGAGTCAGTTGGTGGAATTAAATCGAAGAATTGCGTGCGGGTGCGTTATTGACTGCAGCATAGAATATCCACGTTAGGAAGCATGAGATATTGAAGAAAAGGCAACAAAGATCTATCTGGATCTCCTAGGCGACATGCAGGGGCCTTTTAATTTTGTATTGCCAAGGGCAGGGTTGTCCTTGATGGGAGTCGGCATCATGTTCGAGCTCGACTGGGCACAGGGATGCGCAGAACCAAAAAAATCATCCAAGATGGCTGTGCGGCTCGATAACCGGCAGCGTGATGCACATGTCCATGCCTGGCAGGCATGGAAGAAGGAACAGAGGTGGCAGTATCACCGCGAACAACGGATCAGGGAACGCGAAGCCTGGGTGGCCGAACAGGAGTCCCTTAGGGAACAAGAGGAGGCGTGGGAAGCACTCCTCGAACAGCGCCGAAAGTCGGCAAAAGAACAAAGAGAGTACCATGCGTACTTAACCCAAATCGAGAAAGAGCGACAGACCCTGGAGGACCTGTTGCAACAGTTCGAGGCAGACTCCCTGATGTGAGAGGCACTCTTCAATATGCCATCAAACCTTCAGCTGCTGTCACTAGGGTTTGATGTTGTTACCCTGCAACACAATGGGTTGGTGCTATCGGCCAAGGAACGGAACTGGTTAATGCATGTGGCCAATGGAAACATCCGATCTACCAAAGCAGCTCGAGTGCAAGCACGGAAGGAGGATGCCGAGTGAGCCACGGGAATTCGGTACGATCCATACATGAAAACCTATATCAGGACACAAGCCCATAAGGAAACACTGGTGGAAACCCCTGAACCAGGAATAATCGCTCCCATGCCAGTCTTACACATGGATCTCTTCTTGAAACAATTGGGAGAGGTTCTAGACCCTACTAAAACATGGGTAGATCTATTACACTCTCCACAGTTGCCGAGTCAATATACGACGGCAATCCCCGAAGACGCACCATGGCAACGGGATGGTTATTGCTATATGACCTTGTTCAAGGAGGAATACTACAATAAGTTCTATTGGCCGGGCTACCCTACCCTCAAAGATATCTTGTCCTGGGAACCAGAACTCAGGGATACAAGGGCAAGATTCGCGATCCAGGACACCAATGAGGACGGGGTGTACCATGTGATCGAGGAAGCGGCTATCCGGAAATATGAGGATGACATGTACACGTGGGCGGATCTGGAAGATCTGGAACAGTGTGGCAAGTATGCCAAGAAAGCGGTACTAGGGGGGTTGGGAAAATCAAAACCTAAAACAATTTCCTCATTTATTCAGTCCGTTCCTGATTCGCAACGATCTACCAAAACCACACGGCCATCTCCGGTATCCACAAAGATGTCCTATTCCCAGGCAGTCATTAGTCAATCAGGGCCGAGTAAGTCATTAATGCGCACGATGGGCGCTGATTTCACATGGCACAATGGACCCATACAAAGAATAGAAGATTGGATCGACGAGGACCCCGCAATCCCTTGGGTTAGTGAGGATGTACAGGCGCGAATTAAGGAAAGAGCCCGAAAGGCACAAGAACAAATTGACGAAGCCAAGAAGTGGATTGATGTGGGAAAACCCAAATACTTCACCAACTGGGGATATAAGGACCACACCGAAATGGCTATCAATAACTGGCGCCACACGGTAGATAAGGAGTTTGCGTTGCCTTACCCATATCCAGTACAGCGACCCCCTCATGACAAAACTAAGCTACACCCGGATATCCCCGGCTACTGTTATCTCATCCTGATTAAGAAACGCTATTGGGATGAATACATGTGGCCTAAATACCCACAAGTACACAAAGTGGTGACATGGGATAAGAGCCTGCAGGAGTCCAAGGTTTCAATCATGATCCGAAAGATGTACGGAGTCCAGGACTGCTACCACGTAGAAAAATTGGCTAGTGGAGTCGACGGGTGGCACAAGCTTTCTTTAATCATGGGCTCAGGCATGGGATACAAGCGTCTTGGCGCATTCAGATACACAGGGGAAATGATCACCCGCCTCTATAATGCTATGATGGGTTACCAACGGCATGTGGCCGCAAGCAATATTGAACCGGTAGAAGTAGGGAATCCAATAGGGACAACATCGGCGGATGTAGCCCACACCAACAACCTGATCGAACGACAGGAACGAGGCAGGCGGGACACAGCCAATGCAATTGCTGCGGTAATCGTGGATGGCATCAATGAATGGAGAAGGGTAAATCCAAGACCAGATCCATCTCCACTCACGAAGGCCGAAATGCCCGATTATTACCAAGGAGATCCCCAATACGTCGACGCCTGGTGCCGTCAAATGCAGACCTACTTTCTACTAGCCCGAGAAAATCAATTAGGACGGCAGATCTCAATATGCTTGTATAGGATCAAGGGTGGTGACAAACATCGGGCCGGCGATTGGGCAAACGTCAAACTGCGACAATGGCAAGAGGCACACAAGGAGTACGAAAAAGGGGTACAAGATGGGGATTGGCCAGGAGATCTTTCCTACCAGGAATTAAATGACGGAGAGATGGCGGGGGGAGTCATGGTACGAAGGGCGTTGAGACATAAGTTCCCATTTGTGAGCTGGGAAGGTTTCAAAACGGAAATGCACGACTTCTTTATGTCGACAGAAACGCAGGAAGAAGCCACAGCAGCGTTGATCGCTCTCAAACAAGGAGATTCCCTAGTCGAAGATTACATCATCCGCTTCAATGCACAGGCACCACTTTCC
>MIPV01009867.1:15113-25298 GCA_001983365.1 Amanita bisporigera | reverse complement strand
TGATTGGTATGGCATGCCTCCGCATGCATCACATTGCAAGTGGCACAGTATATCGAGGGCTGCAAGGTAGCTGGCCCAAGTTCAACTGGTGTGAACGATGGTGTGTGGTTGGTGGGCAGTGGTGATGGCAACACTCATGGGGGGGAGCTCACTGGGTGCTTCAAAGTCGTCATCTGATTTGCTATTGGAGGCAAAAGCCTCTGGTGGGGTTTTGGGCCATGTTGAGTGGCTGGGGCTCACCATTTGGCATCGAGATGGGGTTGGTGGTGGTGTCTATCGATCCTTTGGGTGGAGCTAGGGCTCAACACAGGTGTGTTGTTGTCCTTGGCCTTTGAGTTTGGGGGAGTTGTCGAAGCAAAGATACAACAACGCAGTGGAAAGTGCAGAGGCTAAGTAAGTTACACTTACAGATAGAGTAGACTTGAGAGCTTTCAGGAGCCAGACGCTCAACTGATAGTAATGCAAGAGAAGAGGATGTAGATTGAGATGAGTACACTACTGTATTTATACATGTGGCTTATCCACTATCTACTCTGGTTCTAGGGTATGATGTCAGTGCTGAGTGAGCAATGACATCAGTATGACACTTGTATGAGGTCATAGATAAGAACTCTATTGTTCTTCTATATCCATATGTACACATTAAGGTACCAGCATAAGGATATCCCTTATGTCCTAGGAGATCCATAGGAGATCCTAGGAGTTAACCAATATGGATAGATGAATCCCATATTTAGTTATATTGTATTAATATGACTTTATTAGGATACATGAAAGAGATTCAGAGATGCCGATCTAATCCGTTACTTCGGATTTCGACAGGAGTCCCAAATAGGAAGGTGGTGGTAACAGTAATATATCTCTCCATGGTCTAGACACAGACCCTAGAGTGTCGAAGCAAAGATACAACGACGCAGTGGAAAGTGCAGAGGCTAAGTAAGTTACACTTACTGATAGAGTAGACTTGAGAGCTTTCAGGAGCCAGACGCTCAACTGATAGTAATGCAAGAGAAGAGGATGTAGATTGAGACGAGTACACTACTGTATTTATACATGTGGCTTATCTGCTATCTACTCAGGTCTTAGGGTATGATGTCAGTGCTGAGTGAGCAATGACATCAGTATGACGCTTGTATGAGGTCATAGATAAGAACACTATTGTTCTTCTATATCCATATGTACATATTAAGGTACTGGTATAAGGATATTCCTTATGTCCTAGGAGATCCATAGGAGATCCTAGGAGTTAACCGATATGGATAGATGAATCCCACATTTAGTTATATTGTATTAATATGACTTTATTAGGATACATGAAAGAGATTCAGAGATGCCGATCTAATCTGTTACTTCGGATTTCGACATAGAGTAGTTTGGTGAGGTCATCAAAGAGGTCCCGTCAATGCTGGTAAGACTCGTAAAATTGTGTGTTGCGGAAAAGTGTGGGAGTTATGGATAAGTGTGGGAGTAGTGGACTTAGCGGATGGTAGCGAAAGTAAGCAGTAGTCATAAGCATGGAGGTGAAGACAGTTGTGGTGATGCTAATGCGTGGTGATGGAACCATAGCAGACTTGCATGAAGATGAGAATGAAGGGTATAGTGGACTTCTTGCTTAGTACTTGCTCTAGGTCATATGGTGCACATCACTTAGTCACTGCTAATTTGTGACAGACATCTGAGGTAGTCACAGATACCTTTTTAGAAAAAACTGTCTTGTGAAAATACTCAGTTTGATGAGAGGATCATTTTGGCAAGACAGATTTTTGACCAAGCCAAAACTGAGCGAGATCAAAATTTCTAAGCAGCTACTTCTGGCCACCTTCCAAATTAAGTTATTACTAAGCATATTACTAATACTGCCTTGCCTATTTTGGCACCTCATCAAACTCAGACAAAGACTTGCATCCAAGCACCTCCACCATCTCTGGTAAGCTCTTGCCCTCACTTGAAGTTCCTGGCATGTTGACGCCTCCTCTATAGCCACATTCAGACTCAAAAACATCAATAACAATGATTTCTGAGCTGTAGAGAGGTCTGACTGCCAAACTGGGACTTGCAGAGGTTCAATTTCTTCGAATTTTGAGCTTTCAGTGCAGCAGCACATGCACAAGCAGCAGCCTCTTTTAGATGTCTTTGGTTGCATGAGTTACAAGTAGTGGCACTAAAATGTCTGGCATGATTTTCTATCTCATTTTTTACATTTTAGTGTAATTTACTATTGATATATTGATATGCGAGACAATCTAGTACTTGCATCAATCATTGACCCCCAAAAAACTTCTCCTGTGTATGCGCAGCCTGTTACAAATTTCCGGGGTATTCTGCTTGCTGCACTGTCATGGTGGTAACCGGAACAGATGGTCACTGTTTTGATACAGACTCCCATTTCATCACAATGTGCTGTGGCAATCAGTTGCAATCCGTTACTGTGGATGGAGCTTAAGTTTTCTTGTTGATCATGTATTCCAGGTGCATCAGGATCTAGGGTCTTGACATGGAGTTTCCTAAAGCAGAAGTGGCAGTGCTTAGTCATTGGGTGGTCAGTGTGATCTTGAGACATTGGAGTGGAAGTCACATGGTCTGTTGTGGATGTGAGCACAGAGTTTGAGTGGGAATGCAGGATTCTTACAGCTGTGTGGAAGTTGTGGAAGTTGTCACTGGTACCAGATAGTCATGTTCCTATTCTGCACAGCTGCAAGAATTCTGCATTCCTGCTCAAGTTCTGCACTCGCATCCATGATGGACCACGTGACTCCCACTTCACTGCCCAGGGATCACACTGACCACCTGATGACTAAGCATCGCCAATTCCGCTTTAGGTAACTCCATGTCAAGACCCTAGATCCTGATGCACCCGGAATACACAATCGACAAGAAAACTTAAGCTCCACCCACAGTAACAGATTGCAACTGATCACTGCAGCCCATTGTGATGAAACAGGGAGTCTATAACAAGTACAGTGACCATCCATTCCAGTTACCACCACAACAAGTCCCTTTGTATTGGTAGGCTCGGAAATATATATAAAGCGTCAGTAGTTAGTAGTTAGATAGTGAATCTCAGCGCAGTATCCTATGACAGCATAATAAGCAAGAAAGTCTCCTATACCCTTTGCTCTCTGTTCTCATCTTTGCACAAGTCCACTACAGTTCTGTCTCTACATGTTAGCATCACTACAATTGTTGTCACCTCAGCGCTTTTATGACTACTGTTTACCCATGCACAAGCCCACTACCTCCGCTATCATCTGCTAAGTCTGCTGCTCCTGCACTTATCTGTAACTTCTGCTCTTTTCCATGATGTGTGCCTATACAAGTCTTACTGGAGTTGATGGGACCTCTTTGACAACCTCACCAAACTACTCTAGGGTCTGTGTCTAGACTGTGGAGAGATATATTAGTGGCATCTTCATTCTCCCAGTATTTGCAATTCTTTGCTTGGAATGACCAGTTTTACTGCTTTATTTCAGTTCAGTTGTCTCTATTTCTGCTCATAGTTCCATAAATCATGCATCAATACATGTATTTTCATCAGATACAATGACTGCAACTGTATTGAACAGACTAAATGGATATAATTGAATAAATGTGTCAATGATGGTTTTGAGTGCCTAAACAGCTTTCTCAAGTGTCCATAGTGTTTAATGTCGAAGCAAAGAGACGATGACACAGTGGGAGTGCAGAGGCTAAGTAAGTATAACTTACTGATAGAGTAGACTTGAGAGCTTTCAGGAGCCAGATGCTCAACTGATAGTATGCAAGAGAAGAGGACGTAGATTGAGACGAGTACACTACTGTATTTATACATGTGGCTTATCTGCTATCTACTAGGGTCTAGGGTATGATGTCAGTGCTGAGTGAGCAATGACATCAGTATGATATCATCTATGATGCTTGTATGAGGTCATAGATAAGAACACTATTGTTCTTCCATATCCATATGTAGATATTAAGGTACTGGCATAAGGATATCCCTTATGTCCTAGGAGATCCATAGGAGATCCTAGGAGTTAACTGATATGGATAGATGAATCCCACATTTAGTTATATGACTTTATTAGGATACATGAAAGAGATTCAGAGATGCTGATCTAATCCATAACTTCAGATTTTGAAATTTAAAGGTCCAGTCCAGTCCGGTCTTTTTGCCATTTTTGGACAAAAACCAGACCAGACTGGTCTTTTCTTTTTTCGGATTTGACCAGGACCAAACCAAAACTGGTCAGACCAGTCTTTGGTAGTCCAGGACATGTGTTTGGACCAGTTGCCAACCAGTTGCAACCAGTTTCTTATGTACATAAATAGAAATGATGAAATAATGAAGACAAACTGATAGTTAGCCCCATATCTCATCTGTTTCATGTTGTGGCCTTAAACTGACCTCACCAATGGCTTCAGCAACCCAAAAAACCCCAGGGACATATAGAAAATATGTGAAACATGTGTTTTTGTTCATATGTAGTTGTGCAGCTCAAAGCTTCAAACTTACTTACCTTATTAGGAAGACATCTGCTTTACTGATTGCCTGCAAGCTAAGGGTGGGCAACATCACTGAATTCAGGTCCTGTTAACTCCTAAGAGCAGCCAGGTGAGGGTAGGGCCATTATTATGCTGTGTATAGTAAGTATATAGTTTGGTATGGCAAAAATAATGTTCCAACTGGTAAAAAGTGATCTAAAAATTACCAAAAAATACTAAAAATCATGGAAAATGTCTTGGAAACCAGGCCATATATAGCTGACCATCAGTCTTTGCAAAAGACCAGTTGCAACTGGTTTTTGACCAGTTTTTGTGTTTTTGCCAAAAATACAAAAACTGAAACTGCACCAGCTCCCAAATGAGGAAAACCGAGACCAATAGACCAGTTGCCATTGGTTTGGTTCAGTCCAGTTTCGGTCTTTTTAGTGGTCCTTGGACCAGACCTTTAAACACTAAGTGTCCAGAGCCATATTGGCCTTCCCTGTGGCTGATTTAGGCACTAGAACACTGGCATGGACTGCTAGGTGATGTGGCTGCAGACAACAAGCCTCCCAATCACAGTGCTGACAAATCAGGTTCAGAGCTGGCTCTCCCAGAGCTGAGCCAAGCCAAAAATCTGGCTCTGGTGACTTAGCTTAGCCAGAGCCAAGCTTAGCCAAGCCCCAACAACACTACATTGCAGACATTGACAATATGGCTGCTGACAATTTGATGTGGCTTGTACATATGCTGATTAGTATCTTATCTCTCCTAACCCCCAAAAAATTGGAAAACAGAAAAACCTGATACCATGATACCATATGTACTGTATACACATTTTAATGACAAGTCATATAGTTTGATTCACTGTAAATCAGGCTGGAGTATGAGTTATGAGAGAAAAGATCAACATAATGTTGTTTAACTCTAGTTTATGTGAACCACATATGTCTAAAGTTCTTTAGCAATTAATTTCAATTAGGCATCACCACAGGTAACCCATGGGTTATCCAGCTCCTACCTGGACCTGTACCCACCTATACCCGTACCTGTGGACCCAAGGGTTTCTGCTCTGCAGGTTAGATGGGTACAGGTACGGGTCACAGGTTATTAGTACCATGACTAGCCTGAGAGCAAAATGAATACATTCATACTACTCTACTGTATCAAGTCCCAACCATCAGCCAATGTGTCATCACCATTACCTTCAACATCCTGCATACCAGATACAACTTGGATATCTGAGCTCTTCACCAGGCCCATCCAACTCCAAACTCCCAAACATATTAAAGCTCAAGAGTTTTGTACTGCTAACCTACTGCGCACATGAGAAATAATGAGCTGGCCTCAACTAAAGAGGTGCTCAACCTCGATTGAAGTAGCTAATGACTTAAATAAACTCGGAATTCATCAAGATAATCATTAGACTCACTGGGGATTGTTAGATAATCCAATGCCATGCAAGAAAGGCAAGGATAAGTTGATTGATGCTCATACCACCAAAATATTGGGTCTTTAACATCCTCGGGGTTACTTTCAAAATACTTTTTGAGCTCTTCAGATGCCTTGTATGTAGACACAGGGGTGAGCGAATGAAGTGCATCAAACCAATTGACATGCTTCATGGAAGAAGCCTATAACCCTGAGTTACAACACAATAGACATTTTTGTGATAATAAACATACCTTGTCTGTCACCTCCTTGTCCTCCACTACTTTTGGGGATTCAGCAATGTCAAGATTCTCATAATTACACTCGTATTCCTCCTGAATGAGTTCCTGTGCCACTTTCAGCCAGCTGCTTCCCAGCTGACCTTCCTGAAGTACACCAGCTTGTTCTGGGGATGTAAAACTGGAGCATGCATCAGGAAGTCAGTTAAACCATGAAATGTACCCATTGCAATCCAGTACACCTCTACTTCATCTGTTTTTGTATAGTATCAATTGAGTGTTGTTTTTGCCATCTGGATTGCTGCACGAATGGGATTTGCTATCTTAGCATCATGAATCGATTTGGAGAACTCATCGTGAATCATATCCATTACTGGAATCACTTGCGCAAGGTTGGGGTTGTCCTGTGAGAAGTACTGCATCACATCCTTCAAAATCTGGGGGGTGAAATTGCATGGATAGCATGTCAGAAGGGATATTTTTCAGATGTGTGAGCATTGCAGTTTCAGATGTGAAGGGATAGCGATAGCGATCCGAGGATTTGATGAAGGCCATGGCAGTTGGAGCAATGAGATGGGAGATGAGATAAGTGTGACTGTCACGACATACCTCCAGCACATTGCTGAGCTTTGCTGCCATTGCCCAATCCTGGCCATTGATTTCATATGCCTGTAAGTCATTTTTCTTATCAGAAGTCATCTGATCTAATGCCTCACAGTACTTTACAGCAAATTGCAACATGTCAAATGTTGAGTTCCAGTGTGTCAAGATGTTGATGAGCTGTGCCCAGCTGTGACTGCAGATCACACTCAGGAGTCACACCATGACCTGCAGTAGGTTACCATCAAATGGAAGAAGATGCACGCGAGAAGTCCACTATGGAATGCACAAGCCTTGGACAACTACAGCACTTGTGCTATCAATGACAAAAGTCCGCCATGGAACATGTCTATCTGGTACCAGCGACAACTTCCGCACCGCTGCAAGGATTCCACATTTCCACCCAAACACGTCACTCGCATCTACAACAGACCACGTGACTTCCACTCCAACCCCTCGAGATCACACTGACTACCCAGTGACTAAGCACCGCCACTTCCATTTTAGAGAACTCCATGTCAAGACCCTAGATCCCGATGCACCTGGAATAGTCGATTGCCAGGAAAACTTAAGCTCCACCTAGAGTAACGGATTGTGACCAATCGCCACAGTACATCGCGATGAAATGGGAGTCTGTATCAAAACAGCAACCATCTGTTCCGGTTACCACAACGACAGCGCAGCAAGCGGAATTTACCGGAAATTGCAACAGGCCACATGTACACAGGAGCAATTTGACAGAGTCCTTTTGTATTAGTAGAGTCAGAAATGTATATAAAGCATCAGTATCTAGCAGTAAATGTATGAAATCCTCAAGTACCATCACCGATAATCTGGAGTAAATATAAGCAAGCCATTCTCATCTTCACAAAAAGTCTGCTATACCCTTTGTTCTCGTCTTTGTGCAAGTCCGCTACAGTTCCATCTCTACACGATAGCATCGCCACGACTGTCTTCATCTCCACACTTATGACTACCACTTGCTCACACAAGAAGTCTGCAGTTCCATGACCACCCGCTAAGTCCGCTATTTCCGCACTTTTCCATAACTTCCACACTTTCCCACAACATGCAACTTCACGATCATTTACCAGCATTGATGGGACCTCTTTGACAACCTCACCAAACTACTCTAGGGTCTGTGTCTAGACCATGGAGAGATATATTAATGTCACGTGGCATCAACCAGTAGTCCATCTTCAAGTCAGCAAGACACTGCCTCCACATGGGGCCAAGGATAGTTGTGGAGTGTATGATCTTGAAGGAAAGCTTGCAAAGCTGATCATTTCATGGTGAGTGCTGCTTTCATTATCATTGCATAGTAGAAACTTACTTTCACAAGGACGAGTTTAACAGGGCACATCACATTGTTCAAAGCTTCTTCACCATCAATGCCAAGAATTTCTGCAATATTCAAGTTGGCCTGATCATCCAGATCATCTTCCAGGTCATCATCTTCTGAGTTGGTGCTGTCGTCATCATGGTTAATGGCTGCAATTGCATCCTTGATCTTGATCCCTGCCACTATCTCCACAAGCTTGGCATCTGCTTCACTAGCTGTTGCTTGGTCAGGTGCGTCAAATTGTTTGATCAAGGACTTGGCTATCAAGTTAACAACATGTAAGAAGCATTGAGAGCAATTGATGGCTGAGTAGTCAGGTAGCAAGTCAGCAAGTTCTTGAATCATTGAATCATTGTTTGTTGCATTGTCTCAGGTGATAGATAAAATCTGCACACCCATAGCTAAGTATTTCGCTCCTGCTTTGGTGTAGAGACTGACCTTATCCATGATCCTAAATTCCTTGAGGACTTTGGCAAAAACTCAAGCAAGATTCATGCCAGTATGATTTACCAATACCTCAACAATATCCAGCACCATTGCAAATGGTTTGCCAGTGTTCTCTAGGTGTACTGTTATAGCTACATATGCATGATGGTTTGGCGAGGTCCATGCATCTGTAGCAAAGTTTAGACGGCTGTCATAATTCTGTGGTAAGTCAGATACAGTTACTCCAGTGTGTAAAAGGCTAATCTGACCTGTAGCATTATTGTGATGCACTTCCACATCTGAGCAAAGACCATCCAAACATCACACACAACAGTTGATGGTGATGGTAAATAAAAATGAGGCCTCCCTGTTTTCATCAAGGCATTGAATCCACAATCAGCAACAATGCTAAATGGCCAATTACTCTCTGATATCCAGCGTACCACCTTGGCCCTTGTGTTTCCATGTCAGCATATACAATGCAAAGTTCTCATCATTTATAAATCACCTGGTCTCACTCTTTGTGGGCTGGATGCTGGAATATGTCACTTTTCCTTTGCCAGTGCATTCAAAATAGGATGTAAGGTTTCCATCTTGATGCCTGGTGATGATCTCATGAGCATCTTTCAGATTATTGGCTGCAAAAGCTGAATTGACAATGCTATCCCCCAAGCAATGCCTGGCATGCTTGCCAAGGTTTCCAGTGGACTTTGCATCACCCTTATCAAGGTAATGATGGACATGTTTTTGACATCCCTTTTTTAAACAGATAAACTTGTGGAATGGTCACTTCTTTTCTCTTGAAATCTGTGGAATGGGTTCATAGAAAGCATAGATGGCTGATGTCCAGTCCTGGTGAAGGCACTCTTTACAGGTAAGTTACTAACTGTGAGGAAAAGGAAGACTCTGATCAACCTAGCTTAGCTTCATCGCTTTCTGATTCAATTTCTTCAAGATCAATCACATCTGACTCAAGATCGATTACCTCTGATTGCAGTGGACTGGGGTGGGCAGATGCAGAAGAAGGAGCAGAGGTGAGATCATCAGCCAATGCTGGTACAGATAGATGATTAGTTGCCAGTGGTGAGTTTGAGCTTGCCTTCTTTTTCTTCTTCTTGTTAATGCTTTTTTTTTACCAGATTTTGCCATTGTTGCCATCATCTCTGAGTCAAGCTCTGCAGCCTTGCACTTGAAGCTTGGCTTGATGACATGGCCAGAATGAGATGATGTCAACTCTGCCATAGCCTTAGGGATGGTCCTGTTCTTGTGTTGGAATCTCAGAGCATGATCAAATGGCTCCATGATCCCCTGACGAGCATTTTTGTTTGATATGCATTTTTATTCTAACTAAATATCACATATTCAGAGTATCTACTAGGGTTCCCAAAGTTTGGTTCAGTTTGGGTTCAAACTGACTAGAACCATGGGAATTTCCCCATTTTAGGAAATTTGAAGAACTGGAACAAATCTGCATGCCTACACAGTGGTTCCTGGACCTCCACACTTGTGATTAAAGCATATAGAGCATCAAGAAGGCAGTGGTGCAGCAGTAAGGCTTTGCAAGCTGTCTGAACCATGGAAAAATTCCTTTTTAGGAATGGTAAGAAGTCACATGATGACAATCAGGGTGCAATGAGGGTGGCTGGAAGGTGGCAACAAGAGTGTGACAAGGGCAGCAGGAAGGCAGTG
>MIPV01009815.1:20260-32073 GCA_001983365.1 Amanita bisporigera | reverse complement strand
CTGAGAGTGATTCCCCTTGTTGCTTCCAAACATACACCTTCCCATCTGACCCAATCCTATTGATCTTTGTCTCATCAGTCCATAACACTCTCTTCCAGTCATCCACAGTCCAGTTTTCATGGTAGGGCAAACTTTAGATGTTGCTGATGGTGAGACCTCTTGAGCATGGGGACTTTCTTCTTTGTTGCTGACCTAAAACCTGCCTCCTTCAACACATTCCTGACAGTCTGAGGAGTAATGGGGGTAGAGATGGTGGGATTTATGAATTGGGTGGCTTGAATAGCATTGTCAAGTTTCCCAGAGCTGATTTGGTGGATGATTGACTGTTTATCACAGGGAGAAAGCTTGGAAGGATGACCACCAGGATGATTCTCCTTATCCCTCCTTACTGATCCTTCCAATAGTAGCCTTCCCTAGACCAGTCCTAGCTTGGATTTGATAATGAGAATTGAGGAGAGAAACAACAGAAGAGTGCTTTTCAGCAGAGATGGATTTCATGGTGGTGGTAAGGAGTCAAGAAGATAAATGAACCAAGTTCAACATGCCAAACTGATGCAAATAAGGTCACATGACATTGTTTACTGTTTACATGACCCATTTCTGCCTTCCACTGGTGTGTAATATTGGAAATCAAGGAAAATGATAGAGGGTCAAAAAACTGCCCCAATGATTGATTATTTTGTCTGATTTATTAAACACTGAATTTTAGTCAGATTTACAAGATTTTTGATTTGACACGTAGCCAACATGTAGGACTATGTCATGTGACTTTCTTATTCTTTTTGCTTATGTCATTATTTCACACCATACCAATTTTTCCAGAACATGCAAACATTGGGGCAGTTTTTTGACCCACTGTAGTTTGTACATCACCGGTCCCATTACTTGTTCAATAATGAAGGGTCCTTCTCGTTTAGGCGCTAGTTTCCTTGACTGATATGGAATATGTAGATTTCTATTTTTGAGCCAGACCTTGTCGCCTGTTTCGAACCATATGGATTTGTCCCTTCATCATTTTGCCACTAATTGTCTAGCTAATTCATGTGCTGCTAACGCTTCCTCCCTTGCTTTTTGTAATTGTAGTAGTCGTTCTTCCACTGCAGGTGTACTCATTTTGTGGGACGCAGTGGGAAGCGCTACAGGATTGGTTCCATACATTAGCTGAAATGGTGATGCTTTGATGGCATCATGATGTTGGTTATTGTGAGCAAATTCAGTGATTGGGAGTAATCCTTTCCATTTGTGTGGTTCGTTAGTGCAGAACATTCAAAGATAGACTTCTAACTCTTGGTTGACTCATTCTGTTTCTCCATCGGTCTGCGGGTGATATGCTGTGCTCATCCTGTGGTCGATTCCTAGCCCCTTTCTGATTTCTTGGAAGACTTTTGCTGAGAACTGTGGTCCTCTATCTGAGATGAGCATGTCAGGGAGGCCAAATCATTTGAAGATCTCGGTAATGTATATGTTTGCTGTTCCCAGAGCGTCGATTGTTTTGTTGCATGGTGTGAAAATTACCCCCTTTGTAAGACCATGGTCCACCATGACCAAAATAGAGTCAAAACTGTCTGAAAGGGGTATATCGGTGATGAAATCCAGGGTGACTTGTTGAAATGGTCGCGTAGCTTTTGATTGAATTGGTTGATATGCTGGTGTGTTTGGGTGCGTGTTAACCTTCATCTGTTGACACAATGCACAACCTTCGATCCACTCCTTCACATGCCTATACATCCCTGGCCACCAATAGTCCCTTTTGAGTAATTCCAATGTTTTGAAACGTCCAGGGTGCCCAGATGTAATTGCCTCGTGTATTTCCTTGATCAAATTTGCACGCAAACCATCATGGTCAGGGACATAGACCTTCCCCTGATAGCAGATTAATCCATTTACATATGCCCAGTCTTGAAGCTGTGATTTGATCGGTGGAGCACGGTGTTTCTCAACTACCTCAATCAGAATTCGTCCGAAATCATCCTTTGACATTGCCTTTTGGAGATCTGTTACCAAATCTTCTGTGATCAAATTAATGAATCGTTCAGGAGGCAAAACCATCATTTCTTCTGGCTGTTCTTCATTCCCCATGTGATCCGGGCATCTTGACAGCGCATCAGCTTCAAAAATTTTTGTTCCAGGGATGTGTTCGATGTGTAGGTCAAATTTGGATAAAAACAAAGACCATTGTGCTTGCCTGGGTGTTAATCGTTGTGGTGTGTGGTAGAATGACAGGTTTTTGTGATCACAGTGTATAGTCATTGTATGCGGTGATCCATGTAGTAAATGTCTCCAAGTTGCGAGTCCTTTGATGATTGCTAGCAGTTCCCAATCATAGATCTGATAATTTTGCTCCATTGGGGTTAATGCGTGTGAGATAAATCCGCAAGGGTGTAGGGCTCCTGTTTCATTGGCCTGTTTTAACACCACTCCAATCGCTTTATTAGATGCATCAGTTTGAAGGATGGATGGTTTTGTCACATCCGGCATCAATAGTACTGGCATGGATGCGAACTTTTCCTTTAGTACATCAAACGATCTCTGTTGCTCTGTGCCCCAAGTGAATGGTATGTCTTTTCTGGTTAGGTTGGTGAGTGGCCTTGCTAGAGATGCAAAATTTCCAATGAATTGTCGATAAAAGTTCCCAAATCCAAGGAATGATCGAACTTGTTTAACTGTAGAAGGGGTTGGCCAATCAGCTATTCCTGCCAATTTAATTGGATCCATCTGTATCCGCCCTGCTTTGATGATCATGCCAAGAAATTCAACTTCTTGTACTGCAAATTTGCATTTTTCAAGTTTCAGGAAGAGATCATTTTCCTGTAACCTCTGAAGCACACATGTCGTTCGTATTTCTAGTTCCTCTTTTGTATTGGCGCAGATTAGAAGATCGTCCATGTAGATAATGAGCCATCCTTCATTAATCATATCTCGAAAGTACTCATTCATCATTGTCTGGAATGTCGATGGTGAATTACAGAGACCGAAGAACATTACTGTTGGTTCATAAAGGCCCCTGTTTGTGATGAATGCGGCCTTCCATTCGTCTCCTTCTTTGATCCGGACATTGTTGTATCCCCATCTGAGGTCTAGTTTCATAAAATATTGGGCGCCAGATAATTTCGTCATTAGATTGGAAACAAGGGGTAGCAGGCAAGCGTATTTGATTGTCCACTCATTTAGATATCTGTAATCCTGACAAGGTCTCAAAGCGCTGCTTTCCTTTTTTGCAACAAAGAAAAATGGAGAGGCCTGTGGGGATTTTGATGGTCTGATGTATCCTTTTGTGACTTGTTCTGTGATCCACTCATCCAAGGACGATTGTTCCTTCAAAGATAGTGGGTAGATCTTGCTCACTTTCGGAGAGAAGCCTTGTTTTAGTTCGATCGCATGATCCCAGGGTCTAGTGGATGGGAATCGCTCCGAAGCTTTCTTTTTGAAGACTTCTTTCCATCTATTGTATTCTGTCAGTAAGGTAGTTGGCGGTTTGTCCTTTTTGAGCAGGTGCTCCAGTGATTGGGAGGTTGACGTTTTTACTCTGATCCAGTAATCGTCTTCTCCCCATTGTTTACTATTGAGGGCCATTTGCCAGATTGGTCAATCATCCTCTTCTTTGATTTGTTCTATCTGAACAATTCTGTTTTTCCAATTGATCATTGGATTGTGTTTTTCCAGCCAGGGAATTCCCAAGATTAGACATTGTTCTCCTAGTTTTGTGATCAAGAACCAATTGTCATACATCATTCCTCCCATGGAATAGTTGATGTGTGTTCTGTGAGTGATTACTCCATTGGTATTAATTGTCCCATCAGTGTTTCGCACTCGAAGTGGTTTTCGTAGTTTTTCTTTCCATAAATCTTTCATGATTTCTTCATCAATAAAATTTCCATCAGCTCCGCAGTTGATTAATGCAGAGGTTTCAGCAGGTAAATCAGACGATTGAACAGGGATCGAGATTCTTCTTTCATTGTTTGATTGTACAGTTACAGAATCGAGTGCTAATTGTTCTAGTCCATTGGAGGAAGTGTCAACTGCTGCCTGATGCTTCCTGATTAAAAACCCTCTGTTTCAAGTTTGTTTAGGAAGGTGTTTCTTTCTTCTTCAGTTAACTTGGTCAACATTGCTCTGATTGTTTTGATCGAGCCTCCTGTTTCTTCGGTGGATTTTTCTTCGGTGATTGAGCGAATATTCCTGCCCTGGGAGGAGGATCTGGATGAGTTGTTGCTGCGCTTGGGGCAGTTCCAGGAGATGTGTCCCTGTGTACCGCATCTGAAACATTTCCCTGTTTTCCTGTACTCTTCCTTCTGCGCTTCGGTTAATCATCCAGTGGGCATAGTGTTAATGGTCCGATTAGCTCCTGTTTGATTACCCCTGTTAGAGTTTCGATTAAAACCAGATCATTCTCCTGATCTGGATCCTTTCCCCATAAGTCGCATAGTTTCCCAAGCGAAGTGGAGCTGTTCCGCTTTTGTATAAGCGTCGTTCATGGTTTTATATTCCATCTGATGCTCTAAGATTTTGGTAGCAATGCTGTGTGGGAGTTTTCGAATGAAAGCTTGCAGTTGAGTGGTTAATCCGGTGAGGCCGGTGAGCTCTATCAGGGTGCGGAATTTTCGGATGTATTTAGGGACTGAAACTCCCCCTCCTACACCTAGATTGGCTAATTCATTTAGGGCCCTGACTGCACTATTAATCTCTCCCCAGTCGGTGATGAAACGTTCCCTGAATGTTTCATAGTTGTTCCATTGTATTCCCATCGTTTTTCCTTTGTTGGCATTTAACTCACCTCGGATGATTGTTTTCCAGTTGTCCAGCTCTGGTCCTAAGCATGCTAGCGTGTATCTGACCTTTTTCTCATCTTTGCCCTCATAGTTTTTTTCATTGAGAGCGAAGAAATCTTCGAGGGAGTCTAAAAATGACTGCGCCTCAGTTTGTTTTCCTGTGAAGACCCTGATGGGCTGTGGTTTGATGTCTCCTTTGGTAATCTCCATTGTATCGGTCATTTCTTTCTTTGGTTCTTTGTCCCTCTTTTCTTCACAGAATTGGTACCAGGCTGTGATGGTTTTGGGCAGTGCTGCAAAAAACGCTGCTCCTAGACTGAGTTTATGGTATGGTGCGAATTCTGTCCACCAGGTAGCTTCTGGTTCGGTGATGGGCTTTTCTAGAAGGAGGTGTTTAACATCGTATTCTTTATTGTACCACTCGATCCAAAGTTTCCTAGGTAATTCTTTGTCTGGATCTCTGTCTTCGTAATCTCCTGTAAAATAGCTTTCGCTGATAGGGATGTTCTTCTTTACTCCTTTCCAACACCACTGGTTACTGAGTATGGAAAAGAAGACTTCGGTTCTTTCAAGATAATAATTTCTGTCAAAAGCGACTGCTCCGTTAGGAGGTCTTTCTTCAAAGTTCTTGGGATCAATGATGTCTTTTGCTAGTGACGATGCACTAAGCGGTTCCTTGAGTTCCAACTTATGTTATGGACAATGCCTTCTTTGTCGTACTTAGAAACGATGAACAGAGTCTCGGTCTGCTCCCAGTCATGACGACTGCTGATAGAACGATGAGGACGCTAAGTCTGATGATGACGAAGGCCCTTAGGTTGATGCATTCAGCAATGAGGAAGAGAGGCGATGATTCAGAGACTGAGAGGAAGGTAAGATTCATCTAAGTTGGAACTGAGGTACTACTGTACAAGAGAGGTCTTTATATACATTTAGAGAACAATAGAGATGATGAAAAATGGAAAAGAGGCTGTAGCTACCTGAGAAGGAAAGATGAAAGTAACTACTAAATGGAAATAACATCCAAGGCAATGCATATAGTAATGATGCTGATATAACTAGGGTGAGTCCGTCCGCTGAGTAACAAGGATGACGAGAGAAGAAAAGAAACTGTAACAGCTCTAGTAGAAGTCTTGTAGAAAAGACTATCTCTAAGCTTGGAATTTTACACTAAACTACCTACTGTATATATACTCTTGTCCTCATGGTTTCTTCATGGTCTACATGTGTACTCCTCATGTATCTCTTATCTAATCTGCTTATGTAACAGATAAGATAACCGGATAAGCTATCTAAGCTTGATGAGATAAGACATCTGATAAGATAAGATAAGATCAAAGAGCAATTTGTAAAAAGAATGAAAAATTGTAACATTACCCCCCTTCTAGGGTTGATGTCCTCATCAACATGCCAAATGGGAATTAAGCACACAATAATTTTGACTTGTTGCACCAAGCCTCCACGAGGACCCCCATTACGAGTAAAGAATCACTCACTAATAATTTAAACGACTACTTGCATGAGGGTTCTCTGACTTTCTTGTCTGGGTTGATTTACCATGTCTCCTGACTCGGGGAATCTGCTGATTTCCTGTTGCATATTGCCAAATCTCTCTGCCACATGTTACAGGTTACACCAGTCATGTGGGGTCTGAGCTGAAGGCTTCTGCCATCTAACCAGTTTACACAGCGTTTGACCCATTGATGACTCCTCTGCAGCACATAGCACATTGGATTTGTACATCACTGGGAATGCCAGTGCTCCAAGTCTTTCCTTCTAGGTCATCAGGGATTTGCTTGACTCTCTGAGTATGTCGGTAGGGATGGTCTTTACACCTGCCTTTTCAAGCTGAGTTAGCCTCTCTTCAAGCCGTTTTCCACTTAGACCAGGCCCTTTCAAGCTTAGTCAAGTAGTCCTGGTCAAAGGCGCCATCTTCCCAGCCAAATAAGGAACAAGGTGTCAGGGGAGTAGTCATGTTATTATAGCGGCGAAAGGAATGTGGGGGAATACGGGTAAGGAATCGTCGAACAGCTCCAGGATGCTCTTTATAGAATTTGGAAACGGCGTCTTGCGCATTGGACAGGTTAATTTCCGGTTCCCATGTTGACTCTTCACAAGGGAACCCTTTCCATTTCACAAGGAATTGTATTGAACCTTCCTTAAAACACGAATCCAATATGCCATCAATTTCCTTTAATTCTTCACCATTCTCAATCACAGGAGTACTTGTTAATTTCCATTCCTTCTGTTTTGGGAAAATGGGGCAACATGTCGGTCTCAATTTCGATCCATGAAAGGTGTTGTGAATCTTCCATTGTTCTGGTAATTGTAACTTGTATGCTGCCTTCCCTATTTTCCTGAGAACTTTAAATGGACCGTAAAACTTTGCATCAAGTTTCTTTGACTGCCTTGTTGTTTTAATGTCCGATCCATCTAAATATACCAGGTCTCCCGTTTTGTAATCATTTGACAGCTTCACATGTTTGTTGTGTTGCCGTTTCATCAATTCCACTGCTTTTTCCAAGTTTACTTGTACCTGTTTATAGATTTCCTTAACTCATTCTATAAACTGGTTGGCCATTTCATTTGTTGATTCTTTGGGAATGTTCAATCCTTTGAAGGGATGTCGACCGTTATTAATCATAAAAGGAGTCATCTTAGTTGCCAAGTGTTCTCTGCCATTGTGGCAAGATTGCACAATTGCCAACTAGTCCGTCCAATTCATTTGCTTTTCATTGACGTAGATTCTCAAGAACTCTTCCAACTCCTGGTTTACTCTTTCGGTTTGTCCATCCGTTTGGGGATGATACACTATTGAAAGATTCTGTTTCATTCCTAGTATTTTGTACAATCCCTTGATGAACGATGAAGCGAATTGTGGTCCTCTGTCTGAGATTACCTTCCACGGTATGCCATGTTCCTTGAATATGATGTCTCTATAAAGCGTTGCCATTCCTTGTGACGTAACTGTGGTGACCATGGGTATGAAATAAGCCTTTTTCGAAAATCGATCTACTACAACCATTATTGTGTCCTTTCCTTTTGATTTTGGCAATGGTCCAATTAGATCAATAGAGATTTCTTCCCAGGGTTCAGTGGGTATTCAGTTTGGTTGTAATGGTGCGGCTTTCAGTTGACGATTGGGCTTGTTGATCTGGCATTTGTGGCATGCTCTGATGTAATATTCGATATCTTTCGCATGTTAGGCCACCAAAAGGTCTGGGTTATTGATTCGAGGGTCTTTGCTATTCCGGGGGGTCCTGCAAGGGGATTCGTGTGACAGAATTCAATGATGTTTTCTCTGATCTCCTTTTTGATCGGTACATAAATTCGTCCTTTCCATTCCCAATATCCCTTATTCGATTTCTGAAAAGCCTCATCTTTGGTTTCAATTCCTTTGATCACTTGTTTATCAAAAAACCTTTTTTGAACCTTTGCAATCTCTTTTAATAAATCATCGTGGTACTGGTCATCGTCAAAAAATCGTATTGCTTCGAACAGATTTTCTTTAAGCAGTATGACTTGCTCATTGTCCCTTTCTCCCTTCAGATGATCTGCTTGCCTTGACAATAAATCAGCCTTGGTATTCGATTTCCCTGAACGATGTTTTATTACTAGATTGAATTCTTGAAGGTCTAGAACCCATCTCGCTTGTCATCTATTTAAGTTCTGCAGTTTTCGAAAATACGTAAGGTTTTGATGATCGGTCAGAACTTCTATCGGATGTTCTGCTCCTTTAAGGTAGTGACTCCATTCGTAAAATCCTGCCATTACTGCCAACATTTCTTTGTCATAGATTTCGTAATTTCGTTCTGCCTCATTTAATGATTTTGACATAAAGGCTACTGGTTGCCATTGTCCGTCATTACACTTTTGTGACAGAATATTTCCGATTGCGAAATCTGAAGCATTGGTTTCCATTTGAAAGGGAAGTGTTGAGTTTGGTATTACTAAGGTTGGTCACATTGTTATCTGAGCTCTCAATCATTCAAAGGCTCGTTGTTGATCCGCGTTCCAAGACCATTCTATCTTCCCTGTCAGTTTTGTCATTGGCTTTGCTATTTTCATGAATCCTTGAATGAACTGTCTGTAGAAATTAATGAATCCAAGAAATTGTTGAAGTTCCCTTTTGTTGCTTGGTGTTGGCCAATCGATGACAGCCTTTACCTTGCTTTCATCCATATGAATTCCCTTTTGTCCTATTATTAATCCCAAGAAATCAATTTCTGTTTTGTGAAATGAACATTTTTTGGGTTTCAGCAATAATTGATGAGCTTCTAATTTTCCCAATATTTGAGTCACATGTTGTTCATGTTCCTTTTCTGTTTGTGAAAATACTAGAATATCATCCATATAAATTACTACCCAACCCTGCGCTATTTCTTCCCTGAAAATGTCATTCATCATAGTTTGGAACATGGCTGGTGAATTCGTTAATCCAAAGAACATGATCAATGGTTCAAATAATCCTCGATTGGTTCGAAATGCTGCTTTCCATTCATCTCCTTCTTTGATGCGAATGTTGTTGTATCCCCATTGTATGTCCATTTTGGAGAAGATCTTGGCATTGCTCAATTTATTGATTAATTCAGAGATCAACGGTAGAGGATATCGGTTCTTTATTGTCATTTCATTTAATTTTTGATAATCTTGAACCAGTCGTAGTGATCCATCTTTCTTTTTCACAAAAAAGAACAGACTGGCCATCGGAGATTTGCTTGATCAGATTCTACCCATTTCCAGATGTTCTTTAACAAATAAATCCAACTGTTCCTGTTTGTGCGCATTCAATGGATATATTTTGCAATCTAATGGTTTTGATCCTGGAATTAACTTGATCGCATGATCCCATGGCCTTCGTGGTGGCAACTCGTTGAAGGTTTCCTTTTCAAATCCCTTCTTGAATTTCCAGTATGGTTTTGGAACTCGGTCTGTCAATTTGCTCTGGTCCACTTTTGGTCTACCTTCTTGTTGTCCCATTGTTCGTAAATACTCTGTATATCCGATATGAATTGCCAATAATCTTTCTCCAGCTTCCAGCTGAGCAAGATCTTTGATTTCATCCTCTGGTTCTTCCACATCAATTGATTGATGACAGGATCCTGGACACCTGGTGAATCGTAATTTATTCTCTTGCCAATCAATTTCCAGATTGTGATATTTTAGCCAATCAAATCCCAAAAACATATCAGTTTTTCCTAGAGTCGTTACTCCAAATTCCATTTCCTCAATGTGTCCTTGTATTTCTACTTGCAATTTTACAACCTCAGTGATTGCTCCATTGGTGTTTAATGTGCCATCTGCGTTGTACATGGATATTGCTCGTGGAAGTTTTGTTGTATTAATTTTATGGTTTTTGACCCATTCAGCAGATACACATGAGCTGGTGCATCCACTGTCCAACAATCCTTTCACATCCCATACTTGATTGGTGTCCAATGTTGTGACAATGCATTGTAAGTCCATTTGTTGTTTTCCCTGTGCCATAATCCATTTTGGTTCTTTTAATTGTTTTAAGAACCATAATCCCTCTGACTCCGTCATCTGATTCACCTCTCGTAAGGTTTCAGATGAAATCTCATCTTCTTTCTGTTGATTGGCAAAAATCTTTAGATCCATAATACATTTTTCATCGTGCCAGATTTTTCGTTCCACGCTGCTGATCCTACATGTAACTGTGTTTTCTTGTTTCGTAAGGATGAACTCCTGATTGGGCTTTCCAGATGGCAAACTTCATAAATCAAACTGTTTATATTGACATAGTCCATATTTACAAAGTCGTCCTACTGTACAATCCCATCAGCCAGTGAGTCAGAGTTGACACTCACTGGTCCTTGCCAAAACCCAACTTCCTTGCCATTTCAGACCTTTCTTCTTTGGTCATTGTTTCAAAGTATGTGTCAACTGTGATTTCTCTGATGGCATCCTTCCCTTTGCAGTTTTGAGCTATGTGACCCAGTTTCCCACAGTTGTAGCATTTGAATTCAGTTGTTGTTTCCCTTACTACCTCCTTGCTTCAACAATCTCTGGAAATGTGTCCTGCCTTACCGCAATTATAGCATGTGACGGATCTAGTTGTCCTTGTACGATCTACGTCCATGGGTATTCCTGCTCCTTTGATTGTGGTGGAAGGTCCTGCCTGTGCATTGGTCTGAGTTGGTTTGTTAATGGTTTGCTGTGGCCTGGACTGATTGAACTGGTTCCCTTGATTTCCTTGTGATTGGTTATTTCTGAATCGATTGGGTCTTTGTCCATAAAACTGATCGGCTTCTCTTTGCAATTTTTCCAGTTCCATAGCCCATTCATACCATCGATTCAATTGCCCTGGCTGTGAACCATCGCCTGGTGATCCAAGTTCGATAATCCTTCATCCTAATCCGGTTCAGATTCCTTGTTTGAATTGATCAACTAATGCAATATCGTCAAAGCCTGTCAGCTGCGCCCATCCCTTAAACTCGACAATATACTCCTCAACCATCTTGTTGCCCTGCCTTAAATCTCTAATTTTTCTAACTGCATCTTCCCTTGTTTCTGTGGTTAAAAAGTAGTCCCTTGCCTTCTGAATGAACTCTCCCCATCCATAGAATGGTACAGGGTTTTTGAATTGATAGGCTGGTCTTAATGGAGTTGTATCTGTTGCTGGTATCTCTGGAACTCCTTCTCTCATTTCCAACCTGGTAATATCTCGTCCTGGATATAAGGCTCGAAATTCAATACATTCTGTTTCATACGCAGCAATTTCCTGAACTTTGATGTTGACCCAATTTTGCACCTTATTGTTCTTGCCCTTCCTAATCCACTGTAATGCATAACTAATTTTTCGATCATCATCTGTTACCCCAACTTCCAAAAAGTAATGCGTCATCCGTCTTAGCCATGCGTCAATTTCCGAAGGTTCACCCTCATAGTACTCAGGGGGATCTAACTTCAATTCTGGTCATTTTGGCTGATTTCGCTCAGTTTCCCTGTCTACCCTTTGTCCCTCTCGTGTTGCATCATTAATCACCTGTATCACCCTTTGTAACATAGTTGCCATTTCTGTCG
>MIPV01009781.1:12486-23625 GCA_001983365.1 Amanita bisporigera | reverse complement strand
CTATATAGCCAGTTATGACGACAATAGGTACCCAGACAGGCGAGACAGAGACTGGGACAGAAGAACGTGGGACCGTGGTCCAAGAGGAAGAGAGGACGACAGAGATCGTAGATATGACAGAAGGCGAGATGATACCTACATTGCCTATGACGATAGGCGACATCGCCGGCCTCCTTCACCACGACGGTCAGGTTCGTCTGCTCTCCCAATTATTGCACAGTAGAATGATTGAGATTCCAGATCGATATCGCTCTAGGTCCCCGCGAAGCAGAAGGCCTTATTCTCCACCACGACAACCCAGGCTTTCCAGGTCTCCCCCTCCACTTAGGCGGCCTAGATACAATGGTCAAAGTCCACGCTTGCCGCGTACGTCCATCTTGTAGGGACGCACACACATACACAATTAACCGCACCCGGCTCTCAGGTTCTCCACGGCCTCGGAGGTCTCGCTCTCGCTCTAGGACTCCAGAACGAAGAAGGCGCAACCACTCCGGGGAATCTGTAAACGACCGCTATAAGGATCAAGGTAATGCCAGGTACCCGATTGCTGCAACCTCTCCTTCCAGGAAGAGAGTGTCGCGAAGCAGAAGCCATAGTCGATCCACACGTAAAGCTCCAGAAAACGGATCATCGACTGCACCGAATCTAAAGCCAGTAGAGCAAAAACCATCTCTTGAAACATCCGCGACTCAGAATGGACCAAGCCAGTCAATTTTCGATCGCGTCCCTCACCCAAAGGACACTTTTTCAGGCATAAAGCCAGAACAGGAGCCTTCTCCGACTGTGCCTCAGCGATCTCCACGACACTCAGAGAATGACAATGAACCTCAATCTAGTCCCAAGCGGGGACTTCAAGATGCAGACGTAAGAATGCGAGCACGCAGTCCGTCGCCGCCTCGACAACCCCGCCAAATGGGCAACCAGTCAATACGTGACGGACTACCCGCGAGGCGTGCATCTAAATCACCCCCAAGGGGCCCTCGCAACATTCCTAAGCTTTCCTCTGCACCCGGAGCGACTCCACCGTCTCATTCCTCCAGTTTACATGGCGGACGTCGTCCTCCACCACCTGCAATGTCTTCCTATTCCCGAACTGGCCATGGTCCTCACGAAACATCAACCGAACCACATGCAAAAAAAAGCAACAGAACACTTATAACGGGATCACTGGACGCAGAGGTAAAGTGGATGTGTGCATTATCCAACAAGCCTTACTCACTCTTGTGGAAAGATTGCCCGGCTGGAAAGTCACCGCGCAAATCTTGCCGCTGAATATGTTCAATTGGCAAAAAACACGAAACGGGCACTTCACGAGTTGGATATGGCGACACTTGATTTACGTGCGGCGGAAGCGCGTCGTAAAGTTGCTGATAGTCATCTGGAGAAAGCGCGTGCCGGAACACTAGGCATTCCCATTGACTCGCCAGTGTCCTGATCATTCCTGTGTGTATGTACAAAATATGGATAATCATGTTGGTTATTTGGGCAACGGTTTGCACTCTATGTAAGTTCGCCTCGGTTCCATTGGCAAGGCACAGAAAAAGTTTTGGGCCTATGAGCAGCGTTACATGTCGAGCACCGTGGACAGTCGTTGGCTCACCTGCATAGCCTGGAATAGTCTAGTTGATTCCATCTGTAGCTGTTTTTCTTGAGAAAGCATGCGCTTGGAATGACAAGGGCTTTACTGTTATGCATTCTCTACTCCTAGGTCCAGTCTCTCGACAAAGCTCCGATTTAGAGCTTCCGCGCTCGCTGTCAAACGTGTAATTTGCCTGGGGGTCCTGCTATAACATCCTATGCAAATCAGTGCACACTTGCACGTTGAAGGACGTACGCTGATAAAATCTGTGAGCCTCTCCTTCTGTTCAGACATGGGCGACGCAACAGTAATATGACGTCATTGCCAATTTTACAATAACCAGCTGCTAATACTGATATAATGATATTTTCCATTCTTCAAACTTCATCCGCTATCACCACCCTCTCTTTGCCAAATGGCCTCCCTTGAGACTCCCATCGCTAGATGAAAACGTATTCAATGATATTACCTATTTTTGATAAATTTACTCACATGGTAAGACCGACCATGGCGGGTCCCAGGTCCTCGGAAATCTTAACGTACGTCAACGCATGCTAACCAAATATGAACATCGCGGCTACCTCTCCTAAAATTTTCGGGTTATTGTAATGTGTCACCTGGAATAGATTATCATGTGCCAAGTATTGATGTGTTGACGACATACAGCTTGCACGATGGCACGCGCTCTCTTCGCAGGGTCGCCGGACTAGAGGCAATGAGAGAGAACTTGGGAAAAAATATATAAAACCGTGTTCATACGTTGAAGATTCCGGAGCCAACAAATACTGAGATCTCTCGTAAAATTGTTTCTATGATAAGAACTGTCTTCTCACCTCCATCGCACCCGAGCTGCATCATGAGAGCAGCGTCGGCTGGGCCACATGAGATGAGAAAACCAGAGGTTCAATTATAGCATACCAGGCGTGGCGATGCCGCCAGCGGCAAAGTTTACGACTGGTAACTTTTTGAGTCTAGCAGTTTCCTTGAGCAAATGAAATGGGGCTTGTATCTCTTTAGCAAAGGCATAAAGTTCTTCCTCATTCATGACGCCTGCTTTTCTGATTTCGCTTGTCACAGCTCGCGCATGACGAACAGCTTCTACCACATTCCCAGTACCTGCCTCCCCCTTTGTGCGGATGAAGGCTGCACCCTCTGATATACGACGCAATGCTTCACCGAGATTGCGAGCACCACACACAAAAGGCACTTTGAAGTTATGCTTGTGGATGTGATGTTCTTCATCAGCAGGCGTGAGAACCTCGGATTCATCAATGTAGTCTACCCCAACCGATTGCAAGATCTATCACGGCATACTCGTGTGTGAAATGCCAGCGAGAGGACAAAAATATCACACACCTGTGCTTCGACGAAATGGCCAATACGAACTTTAGCCATGACAGGAATGGTGACAGCTTCGATGATTTCTTTAATTAATCGAGGGTCACTCTGGGCGTAACCTTGACTGACGTGTCCAGTGTATACGGTGAAACTTACCATCCTAGCGACACCCCCTATCAGGCCGTGGTGAGCGGCAAATTTAACAACTACCAAAACGTTTATTCACCTTGTGCCCTGATATCAGCAGGGACTCGCTCGAGTGCCATAACCGCACATGCACCGGCTTCCTCGGCAAGCCGGGCCTCGATAAGAAGCACCATGTCAGATTTCAAGCTAGATCTGTGATAAGAGAGTGCAGACCTGCTCTACGTTGGTGACGTCCATGATAACGCCTCCCTTGGGTGCCGCACGGAAGATCAGTGTAGCGACGGTCGAGTCAGACAACCTCCTACTTTTAGCATTTGAGCTAGGCCCGATTTGACCTAGGAAGGGTGAGCAGATAGGACGATCAAAGGGACGTAAACTTGCCCCGAAGGTGGCCAGGGTGTTGGCACCATCCCGCTGGGAGCGTACGGGAGCAGTAGTGGGCAGGGCAGCAGCACCGGCACCCTGGGGAAGGGGAGGAGTCTGGATGGAGGGTGTGGCCGACATAATCGATGCGAGCGATGTATTTGTAGTTTGTACGCGTGTTTGCCTCTACTTAAGTAGCCAAGTAAGTTTTCCAAACCGGCCCGCCCTCAAAATCCTTTAGCCTTGAGCCACTCCACAATGCAGTTTTTCCAATGACCTCCCGTAATCACGAGCGTCTTTCCCCGCAAAACTTCGATTTTCATTCGCTGAGCCTCAGCTGATTCTCTTACAAAAAGGGATTCGATCAAATCCTTTGCAAGCAGCTGGTGCGATCACATGAGACGGGACCAGGCGGAGGACTAAATTTTCACGACGTACATTTGTGTTGCCATCGACATTGCGAATATGAATGAGGTAGCGTGTGCCAGCATTCCGGATGTCAGTATAGACGGGAAGGTTATCCCGTGTATTGCGCGGGACGAAGTATGGATGCTGCACTGAACGTTGAGCGAGAGCAGTTGCAGACAGCCGAGGCAGGGATTTGAACATGGACAAGGCTAAATGAAGCGCCGCGAGTCACCCAGACTTAGAAATATCTCTATACGTTTTGTAATGCTCCTTTGTCCAACCATAACCATGCCTCTTCCCTCTCGTGCTTTAACATTCCGGGACTCATCCGGACCCATTTCTTGCCCATTGGCGACCCGACGACCAGTAAAGATTGCTTTAGCAGCCCTTCGTTCCATTCGAAAAATTCATGTTAGCAACGCAATCATGTGTTCAGGGATGACTTGCAGCCATCTCCTCATCATGTGCCATAGCATTAATTCAGTCACTCGCTAGAACTTCGTTCTAAGTCAAATCCAGTCGTCGTCAGTCAGTACACCGGAAGTTGATGCCGACCATAGTGTATGTCCGATCGCGGAATTATCAAACGTAGCGTATTTCTCAATATGGTTTCGCTTGTATTTTGCACGGTCTTGATGAAACCCTCACTTCCATACGCTGCTTCTAGATGAAAGGACAAAGCAGACTACCTCATCAGAGTGATCCTGGAATATTCGATACATGTCAATTTAAAATTTGATAGTTCAGCTTACAAGGGACTAATCCCAAGACGAAAGGTATCAGGAATGTACTATATTCATAGAACTAAATCCTATAATTCCCAGAGCAACGCAACAGGAAACTCCGAAGCGACCAGTAAGGGAACGTAAAGGAAGAGTCACCAAGATGAGTATACTGACAGTAAGTCATGTCCATCGTGTAACAGGGATTGAATAAGGAGGGATACGCGAGGAAAGAAACACCACGGTTGCTAAGGAACACAGCAAGACAAACACCGCAACTGCACTTTCAGCAGCAGCCTCCGGACTGTTGTGACTGTACGGCCTGACCAGGTGTGACAGTTGACGACTTTGCAGCCCCCGTCGATCCTGTAGTCCCCATCCTAGATTCAAAGATGACGTGAGCTCGCCAGTCAGTAAACAGGTTTGACACACCTGTCTTTAATCTGCTTAGCCATGGTCAAGAACGCTTGCTCAACATTCGTAGCATTCTTTGCAGATGTCTCGAGGAATGGAATGCTAAGCTGATCCGCAAATTCCTAACAGTGCGCATTAAAGCAAGCATAGACATCAAGAGCCACACAGGCGTACCTTGGCAACACTGTACTCTACAACTTTCTTGTTCGTGAGATCAGACTTGTTGCCGACGAGTAACTTGTTGACGCCTTCAGACGCATATCTATCAATCTCCTGCAGCCATTGTTTGACGTTCGTAAACGTGTCTGTCAATGTCTGTGTCAGTTCGGTCTCGTAAAATCTAGTTCAAACCCACCATTATCTGTGACATCGTATACGACAATGATACCATGGGCTCCGCGGTAGTACGATGACGTGATGGTTCTGAACCGTTCCTGACCTTGCACAAACATTTCAGTCACCTACAAAGCAAAGAACTGCGCGCAGCTACCTGCAGTGTCCCACTGGAAAATAACAGGTAAGCACCCAAACCAAGATACAGAAAGAGATACAGTGGCGGTACGCCGGGATTTGCCTCATGCCTTATGGCAAATGCAAGGCACACAGAGAGAGTAAAATAAATGCCTACAATTTGTAACTTTACTGTCTTGCCCTCTAACTCAATTGTACGAATCTTGAAGTCGACTCCAATGGTACTGATGTAACTCTCAGTGTATGTGTCATCTGCAAAACGGAGAAGGAGGCAAGACTGTAGAAATGGCACCAGTTACTAACTCGAGCATTAGGCATAGAGCGACTGCAGAGACGAACCTTGCCAACTCCCGAGTCACCGATGAGAAGGAGCTTAAAAAGGTAGTCGTACTCGCTGGTATGCATGCTAAGGGAAGCGAGGAAGGGTTGGAGTGGGAGTGTTCTACAACAAAGGCAGCAGAGCAGGAAGAGGGCTGCGTCAACAGCTGGAGCGGTGGCCGTGCAGGCCACGTGCTCGGCTACTCCCGGACATAAACCAATCATTCGACATGCATAAAGTACACTACATAGCTACACAGCTGCATCCTGAATATGAATCGAAAGAATTTAACGCGTGTAGGTTCATATTAGTTGCGTTTATGAGACGAGTCATAAGGCTGATAACTTGGCGCTGGTTGCCAGTCTTGACCTGAAATAGGGTAGTCTTGACGCGCACTGTAAGCCACCGGAAAGTCCTGACTGCAACGATATGAGGATAAATGAAAAGATAGGCCATTCGACTAACCCCTCGACCAGTGGTGCATTCCAACGACAGATATGGCACATCCAGACACGTGTTCTGGATATAGGCACAACAGGGATGAAGAAGAACTCAAACCATGTCGTCTTCTTAGCGCTGATCAACGACGCTTTGATGTTCACAAGTGATGAGCACATCGGCACCCGCATCAAATGTATAGACTGACCATTATGGCAATGAGGACATACGCGTGCCAGTTGCTGACCATCGTAAGTTTTGTATCTTGTTGGACATCCAACTATGATGTGAGTTGAGGTTTCAGTCCGTACCATATCAAGTTCCAGAAACTCTCACCAATGATAGGTATGAACACTGTTTCACGTCAATCAGTCTGGACAATATGAAAAGGGTTAGACCCACAAAACATGTTATCGCTGCGGAGAAGGTTCGAGGTAATAACCCCGCAGCACGACGGCTTTTTCACACAGCGTTATTTTTGCTAAATCTAATCTAATCTGTCTCATAAGTGTGGCGCAAGAGTCTAGACTCTCTCGCTTCCAACGTCAGATGCTTATCCCGCCCTGCGCTGTCGAGACTGTCAGATGAATCGCTTCTGCAGTGAGAAATACCTCACCACTTGGGCAAGGCCACTTTATACTTCAGGTCTAACCCCTTACAGTCATAAAACAGAAAATTCCATGCATCCTGTCAGCGCCACAAACTATCCCATGCAATGTCAGGCGGAATACTCTATGTACACCGTCCCATTTTTGGGAAGCAGAAACGATGGTGAACTCTCCGGAACTCCGATTCGTGTCGATACTGTGGGATGCGCATCTTTGTCTCATTCCCACTTCCACATTGAACTCTGTCAAAAGGGTTTCATTTGACTTGAGGTATCCATCAGCCTGAGATTGTGTTCCTCATACCGGTGCAAGGTTTCCTCATCCGGCCGTCAACACCTGATTCTACTCCGGGAGCGGTTCAGGATCCACACTTAAATTAATTTGTATACGATCAAAGAAGCACTTTCACCGGTTCGTAAAGTGGAACTCACACGCTTTCTAGAATCTAAAGGGCAACTAAACACGTTCTATGTTGGAGCTTTTTTTCCCGACTTTTTGTAGCGCGGGCACGAACGCAACTTGAATCTCAGTGGTGAGCTGTTTCAGTTATGCTGACCCCATGGTCCGTCAGGGGGCCCTGAAATGAATGGTCCGCATGTGATACGAACGATTATTCCCCATATGTGCACACGATTTCTCATCCGCTTCTAGTTCAAAATCACCCTTCCTTGTGAAGAGCTCCACCATGTGCTGGTGCTATATTCTAATAATTTGGACAATACGTGTTACGGTAATATTACAGTAGACTGCATAACAACATAAAATGACAAAATCAGGTATAAAAGTCGTTCACATAGCTATCAATGTCGGATGTAAGTTGTAGTGAACTTTCTGTGGACGTAAAAGCACAGGGGCTAAGACTATCTGTTACATCCCGAGCGTCTCGCGTATCAAGGAAGGCGTTTCGGTGATGGTATAAAGCTTGTGCAGCAGGGATGTTGCTCGGAGGAACGAAACCTGGGTAGGCAAAGTGATCAAGAGCATCTGGAACATAGCAAAAAATGGGGTCATCATGACCGCTCTTGTATGAATCTGGGCTCGCCATAGCGCGAGTCGCAGGAGATGAGCTGTTGTAGGCAGTACTGGCAGTAGTAGGGGGCGTATAGGTTGGCCAATCGTTGATCCGAGCATCAGCCGTGTTGCCAACACGCGCGATATCAGGCGCCGATTCTGCACGTCGACGAGTCGGGCGTATTATGTTGACTGACAGACTTCGTCTGCGTTCACGTGGATCTGTCACAACTTCAGCATCAAAGACATGTTCAAAATTTTCGGAGTACGGGGGACAATGGCTATTGTCCATAGATGACCCCAGTCGCTGAAGCGCGCTTGATGGCGCCAATTGCGGTGGGCCTTTTGATAAAATATTTGCGTGTTTTTCACTCATGTTTTGTATTGCTGCACGGATTGTTTCTATCCGTTCATCGGACTTTGAGAAAACCCAACGCATCTCCGCCAAAGCGGACAGACACAGACGTACGCCTTCTTCGGGGGCGATAAAATCATCACTTTCTTCCACTTTAATTCCGCGACCATCGACACAGTGGGAGTCCTCTTGCAAGCTAATGGATAGTAATGCAGCGAAGAAGCAACCGTCTCGAACGAGGCCTGTATCCCACGCGAATAGATTCAGGTTTTCGCCCTTCGTCGTTTTCATGAGACGATGACGGATAACACGTAGAACACTGGGCAGGAGCTGGATGCACCGTGCTCTGGCTTCCAGATAGAACTCATGCGGTGATAGATAAGGCGATGAGCTTGAAGGCGATGCTGCGTGTGAAAAGACTGGGCTGTCTTCAGCGGAAGTGAAGTGCTTCAGATGTTCTAATATAATATAATCTTCCGAACGTCAATCGTTGGGATTATAATCGATTATCTGCAACTTACGACACTCGAAAATGAATATCTGTGGCAAATTATGAGGAAGTGTTTGATATAAGCGAATAAGGAACTCACCAGCCATGCGTCCACGAAGCAGTCGATGCCGACTTTGCTTGAATCAATAACACTGTCGTTCTTCATGGCAGAGAAACCGTGCCAACATTGGTCCAATTCTTGCCAGATTTCTCGCATCCCAGTGACGTCTATCAAATTATGTTCCTCGACACGGCGTGCTGCCTTCGAGCCGGTCAAAACGTCGTGCACCTTGCGACAGACATTACTTAGGCGAAATGCCATAGCGGACAGGTGACTAAGTTGTGCATCTCGGATAGCAATCGTGCACCCGCCGTTTATAACGTTGCCAGGAACGCTCTGTGCAACATTATGATGGGCAAAAGATGTATGCGTACGCTCAGGCGACAGGTAAATCATTCGACGTAAAGTATCCACGTCATCGTTGTGGCTGGCAGATACGTGGTTTCACCCAGGAACTAGCAATCAACCAAAAGACTTACTATAGTAAGTATCCTCCTTTGATCGCAGTTGAAATACCTTCCAGGGTGTGGGCGTACAAATAGATACGAGAGCGTAGGACGCTCTCTTCTGTCGAAAATGGTGGCAGTGCAGAAGGCAGTGTATGTTTGGGAGTAGGAGCGCATAATGCTCGCGCTTGGGAAAGCGCCGTCTCGTACATAGCCATCCTTTCCAAATGGGGCACCTCTACTATTTTTTAGATTACGGCCAACGAAGCAAGGGGGAAACTGTACCCTCCATCAATGGCAACGTCAGGAGTAAAATACGGACGCCGTCAAATGTCGGTCTTCGCATTACGCCATGGAAGTCAATGAGTTCCAATATTTCCCGTAGCATAGAGCTTGTCTTCTCCCGGTTCCTCTTTCCGACATGTTTGAAGGTACTTTCTCCGGGTTTGGTAATGGAGTTTGTTTTTTGTGAACTGTGGCCTGCCCTTGATGTGGATGGTGTTGCGCTGTCATCGCGATCATCTTTGATCAAAGACCCAAACTCATCAACCCCGAATGTAGCGGCCCAAAGGACCAGTAGCATGGCTATAATTCCGCCCTCGTATCCAAGGGGCTGAATTCCCTCGATATGGGCGACATATCTCTGGCGAAACTCGATAGGGTCAAGAATCGGACCTAATGGTAGAAATGGTACAACTGTAGGACTGAGGTATTATCAAAAAATCAGAAGAACATACGTTGAACACAGAACCAAGTCCAGAAAGGCGAAGAAAAGAAGTCAGGGCTAAGGATGGGGATCTGGCTCGACATCCGAGGGGCGAGAACACTGGTGTCAGCACTTTTTGCTTTGCCATAGACGGCTCTAGGTAATTAGGGGTAAATCTCTTAAGAACGGGCAGTCAAGGAATTTTGACTTGCTCGACTTGCTGTAACCGTCGGCCACGCCTAAGGAGCTTAACCGTCTTCATGTCGGCGTACTCATCACTACAACGTGGATGCTTAGTAAATGACAGACGCACATGGGAAAAATACAAACATGCAGTTCAAGCCTCGCTCCCGGCAATTTGAGCACGGACGAGGTTCAGAGGAGTGTGATAAGTCCTTAAGGTCGCAGCGTACACTAGTGGAAGATTATGTGGAAGAAGAGGATGGGAAACGGGCGGATACTAACCGCCTCATACGACACGCGCCGCAAGCGGAGAATTGCTGGCGCGAAGACTTTGGCTGCGAGCCAGAGCGGCGAGAATATGGAGAAGAATTATTGCGGGAATGGGAATGGGCGGGATGGGGAGACATGAGTGGAAAGAGAGCGAGAGAAATGTCTTTATACAACGAACATTAGAGGATCTAAGAGATGAAGATCTGCGAGGCGCACCGAGCATTGGAGGATTAGTCGCCGGAGCCAGATCCGGTGGCGGTGGACGGAGTATCCCGTCACCATCCATCACGATCTTCCTGCATGCTTGACGTCAATCGTCCGGGTTTTCCCATCAAGCCCGACACTCTATCATCCAATCAAACCTAATCTCGTTCACCACCCAACTTTCTCGCTGTGACGTGATTATTGCCTCCTACCCTGCCAGCATCCCTGATCTCTTCAACCCTCGCCGCAGCTCCCCCGCCGTTCTCTGCTCTCTGTTCAGCTTTCTGTCCCGTGCCATCTGTTCAACGTCGTTCCCATATCTCTCTACCAGTCGTTCAAGATACTTGATTTCCCCCTGCGATGCATGTCGCGCTTCAGCCTTCGTGTTCTCGGCAGATATGTCTTCTAGTGCTATGCATTTGATCGAAATTAGCACAACGAAGTGTACCATTATATCATATTTTAGTTCAATAGAAAATTCGGCTCCAAATCAGAACAGGAAATGACGCTCTCACGTAGCGGATGATGAGCTGCCGCATTTCAATTTTTAATGGCCTCGGGAAGCAGTGTGTGAATAGCGCATGTATAATGACATTACGAACATCC
>MIPV01009746.1:8053-22720 GCA_001983365.1 Amanita bisporigera | reverse complement strand
ATTGGATTAGAGTAAAGACATTGACTTCTCAATCACTGGAACACCAGCTCAAAAAGGACGAACCGCCAACTACCCTACCATCAGAGTACAGTAAATGGAAGGAAGTCTTTGAAAAGAAGGCCTCAGAACGATTCCCATCAACTAAACCCTGGGATCACGTGATCGAACTAAAACAAGGTTTTTCTCTGAAAGTAAGCAAGATCTACCCACTATCCTTAAAGGAACAATCGTCCCTGGATGAATGGATCACAGAACAAGTCGCAAAAGGATACATTAGACCATCAAAATCCCCACAGGCCTCTCCATTCTTCTTTGTTGCGAAAAAGGAAAGCGGTGCTTTAAGACCTTGTCAGGATTACAGATATCTAAATGAATGGACAATCAAAAATGCTTACCCACTACCCCTTGTCTCTGACCTAATGACGAAATTATCCGGTGCCCAATATTTTACGAAACTAGACCTCAGATGGGGATATAACAATGTCTGGATCAAGGAAGGAGACGAATGGAAGGCTGCATTTATCACAAACAGGGGCCTTTATGAACCAACAGTGATGTTTTTCGGTCTTTGCAATTCACCATCAACCTTCCAAACAATGATGAATGAATATTTTCGGGACATGATTAACGAAGGATGGCTCATCATCTACATGGATGATCTTCTGATTTGCGCCAATACAAAAGAAGAGTTAGAAGTACAAATGAAACATGTTCTTCAGAGGTTACAGGAGAATGACCTCTTCCTGAAACTCGAAAAGTGCAAATTTGCTGTACAAGAAGTCAAGTTTCTCAGTATGATCATCAAACCAGGACAAATACAGATGGATCCGATCAAACTAGCAGGAATAGCTGATTGGCCAGCCCCTTCTACTGTCAAACAAGTCCGATCATTCCTTGGATTCGGCAACTTCTACCGACGATTCATCGGAAACTTTGCATCACTGGCAAAACCACTTACCAACCTAACCAGAAAAGACATGCCGTTCACATGGCAGAACAGCAAGAATCGTTTAATGAACTGAAGAAAAAATTCGCATCCATGCCAGTGCTATTAATGCCAGATGTAACAAGACCATTCATCCTTCAAATTGACGCATCTAACAAAGCAATTGGAGCAGTACTGAAGCAGGCAGATGAAACAGGAGCCCTACACCCTTGTGGATTTATCTCACACGCACTAACACCAATGGAGCAGGACTACCAGATCTATGATTGAGAACTATTAGCGATTATCAAGGGACTCGCAACCTGGAGACATCTGTTACATGGATCACCACATACAACAATTGTGCACTGTGATCATAAGAACCTGTCATTTTACCGCACACCACAACGATTAACACTGAGGCAGGCAAGATGGTCATCATTTTTATCTGAATTTGACCTACATATCGAACACGTCCCTGGAACAAAAATGTTCGAAGCCGATGCGTTGTCAAGGCACCCAGACCATATGGGGAACGAAGAACAAATAGAGGAAATGATGGTCTTACCTCCTGAACAATTCATCAATCTAATCGCAGAAGACTTGGTGACAGATCTCCAAAAGGCAATGTCAAAGGATGACTTCGGACAAATCCTGATTGAGGTAGTCGAAAAGCATCATGCTCCACCGATCAAATCACAGCTTCAGGACTGGACACATGTAAATGGATTAATTCATTATCAAGGGAAGGTCTATATTCCTGATCACGATGGATTACATGCAAATTTGATCAAGGAGGTACATGAAGCAGTTACATCAGGACACCCTGGACGTTTTAAGACACTGGAATTGCTCAAGAGAGACTATTGGTGGCCAGGGATGTACAGACATGTAAAGGAATGGATCAAAAGTTGCGCATTATGTCTACAGATGAAGGTTAACACACACCCAAATACACCAGCGTATCTACCGATTCAAATAAAGGCAACACGCCCATTCCAACAAGTCACCCTGGATTTCATCACCAATCTACCCCTTTCGGACAGTTTTGACTCTATTTTGGTCACAGTGGACCATGGCCTTACAAAGGGGGTAATTTTCACACCATGCAACAAAACAATCGATGCTTTGGGAACAGTGAACATATACATTACCAAAATCTTCAAACAATTCAGCCTCCCTGACACGCTCATCTCAGATAGAGGGCAGCAGTTCTCAGCAAAAGTCTTCCAAGAAATCAGGAAAGCGCTAGGAATCGACCACAGGATGAGCACAGCATATCACCTGCAGACTGATGGGGAAACAGAATGAGTCAACCAAGAAGTAGAAGTCTATCTTTGGATGTTCTGTACTAATGGACCACACACATGGAAAGGATTACTCCCAATTGCAGAATTTGCACACAATAACTGACATCATGATGCCGTCAAAGCATCGCCATTTCAACTAATGTATGGAACCGATCCTGTGGTGCTCCCCACTGCTTCCCACAACATGAGTACACCCGCAACAGAGGAATGACTACTACAGCTACGAAAAGCAAGGGAGGAAGCACTAGCAGCACACGAATTAGCTAGACAACTAGTGGCAAAAAGACGAAGGGACAAATCCATACAGTTCGAAAAAGGTGATAAGGTCTGGCTCGAAAATAGAAATTTACACATTCCATATCAGTCAAAAAAACTGGCGCCTAAACAAGAAGGACCCTTCGTTATTGAGTAGGTAATGGGACCAGTAATGTACAAATTGAAATTACCAAAGCAATGGCACATTCACCCTGTATTTCACGCATCCCTGTTATCCCCTTACAAACAAACTGAAGCTCATGGCCCAAATTACATGACACTGCCCCCTGATCTTGTAAATGGGAGTGAAGAATATGAGGTAGAAGCAATTCTCGCACACCAAAAACGCGGCACAGGGTATCAATATTTGGTCAAATGGAAAGGCTACGGATCAAACGACAACTCATGGGAACCCAAGCACAATCTGGGTAATGCTGTGGAAGTTCTACAGGAGTATAAAGCTAGAAGACAATTGTAGAAGAAGAAAGACAATCATGGTCACATATCACAACCGCAGACACCTCAAACTCAACAGCATATATGCATGAAACTATGCTCCCGCTCATGCCAAATTCTCAGCATCAAGAAAACTCCCACAATGCATACAATTCTTTATTCTCGAACCATATCACCTTCACCCCTTTCGAGGACGGTATTCATTTCATTACAGAGCAGGAGACATAGCATGTGTCACCATTGAAGCACATCATGGGAGACCCTTACCCTTGAATCCGAGGCACAATCATAATCAGATCACACACAACCCATCCTACTATACCCCTGAACGATGTGATGAAAGGATGAGACAAAATACAGAAGCCATTCAGACATTGGACGATTGGATCAATAACAGGTCATATAATATCATTAATAACATATGGACAACCAAAGATCTAGGAAGAGATAACAGTGACAGTGAAACAGAAGGAATTAGCGACCAATGGGAAGACTTAGGAACGATGTACTACAAAATGTTCCCACCACAAGTAACCCCTCTGCACACCCCTTTCATTCTCCCACCGAGTTACACAATTGCCACAGGTTGCCAGATACCTCCTCCACCATGTACTCCGAACCCACCATTCTACAACCGACATGAATTCGAACCAGGATACCCCAGAGTCCGAAGTATTATCAGGAGAACAAATAATGGATGGCAATATTACTATCCAAACCATGAAAACTATGATGAAATTGAATTGCCTTCTAATCCAGAAACAATACCATCATCCCCTACATCAACTACGTCCACTGAACAATTTACAGAAGAATTATTTCAAGTGATCCTGCAACGACCCGCAGATGATCCAATATGGAACGTTTCATATGAAGAACCCACAATTGAGGAACTAACCAGAAACGTTACAAATGATTGGCCAAATACAGACGAATTGATCGTACTAGATGATGAAGAATTTGGAGATAGCCTTGGGAATGAAGGAAACAGTAGAAATGGTCGATCTCTATAAAAACCACATAAAAACTCGGAAGATCCCAATCCATTCTGGATATCCGCAGTCTTTGACGCACTCCCGCCTTTTCCAACCTTCGATATCTTTTTGTTACCTCCTCCCTTGCAATGTCTGATTTCACCAATGTTTTCGTCACCACCACCTCTGGCCCCATCCAGAACCTCGCATCCGTCACTTCTGACATTCACCATGCAGTGGTTAGAGTTGTTATGGAAGTCAATGCTGTCATCCACAATTCCATCGAGATCCCTCGCTCCACCGTTCCTGACCGGGAGTCCGCCCAGGATCGAATGGCGCTCCAACACCTCCATCGCACTTTAAGGGCGACACAAAAACTCATTGACGCTGCCATAGCCAACATAGACGTCCTCACCAATTGGCATGACAAAACCGATGGCGATGGAAGGGAGGGGACAACAGTAATAACAGATGGGGGCAGGGCAATTAGAAGAAGTCGGTGACTTCTCCCATACAAAGGGGGTAATGTTACAGTTTCTTTTTCTTTCCTTGTCATTGTTATTACTCGGCAGACGGATGTATCCTAGTTACATCATCATCATTACCATACACATTGCCTTGGATGTTATTTCCATTCAGTAGTTACCTTCATCTTTCTTTCTCAGGTAGCTACAGCCTCTCTTCCTTTTTCGTCATCTCTATTGTTCTCCAAACATATATAAGAGCCTCTCCTGTACAGTAGTACCTCAGTTCCAACTTAGACGAGTTTTACCTTCCTGTCAGCCTCTGAACCATCGCCTCTTTTCTTCATTGTTGAATGCATCAACCAAAGGGCCTTCATCATCATCAGACTTAGCGTCCTCATCCTCATATTGGTTGTCATCACAACTGGGAGCAGACTGAGACTCTGTTTGTCGTTTCTAAGTACGACAAAGAAGGCATTGTCCATAACAATTGCCACAGACCACCACGTTAGCAAAGAGCTATATCAAGTACAAAGGGAACGAGTCCAGATCATCAGGTCGCAGCAATCGACGAAGAACGTAGCACTAATCAGGAAGTCACCGGCGCTCATTGATTATGTTACAGTTTCTTTTCCTTTTCCTTATCATCATTACTCAGCGGACAGACATATCTTAGTTATATCATCACCATTACCATATGCACTGCCTTGGACGTTATTTCCATTTAGTAGCTTCTTTCACTTTTCCTTTCTCAGATAGCTACAGCCTCTTTTCCTTTTCAGATGTTCTTATTGTTTCCAAACGTATATAAAGGCTCATCATGTACAGTAGAACTCCAGTTCCAACTTAGATGAGTTTTACCTTCCTCTCAGCCTCTGAACCATCACCTCCTTTTCTTCCTCATTAAATGCACTGATCAAAGGGCCTTCGTCATCATCAGACTTAGCATCCTCATCCTCATATTGGTTGTCGTCACGACTGGGAGCAGACCGAGACTCTGTTCGTTGTTTCTAAGTACGACAAAGAAGGCATTGTCCATAACAGATTAACCATAGCATCAAAACGTGAGGAAAACACCAGTAGCTACAGCAACCATCTGTTCTGGTTACCACAATGACAGCGCAGCAAGCAGAATGCCCCAGAAAATAGTAGCAGGATGCATGTCCATAGGAGAAATTCAACAGAGTCCAACAATGTTAGTAGAGCTCGAAAACGTATAAAAACCATAGTATAACAGTAGTAAAAGCAATCAATCCACTGAGTTTCTCCCTCTTTGGCATCTAAAGACTGCTACGCCTCGAGTTTCCGCTCTTTGCCGCATCTATACAGTTGAAGCCACCTCGCATGGGGCGTGGACTTCAACCTTCGTTTTCAGTACTCCGCACATAGTTCTGTGAAACACCTGCCACTGCTGTCAGCTTTGTCACATGAAGTTTAATACCTGTATGTCCGTGGTTACCTGCACCATGTTCTGCAGTCTGCCACTGTTTTCCGTAATTGACTATCTGTGCTATTCCGCAAGTCGCACACCACGCAATCTAGCAGAGGTTCACGGGACTGCTTTGAGCGATCTCACCACTCTACTCCCTGTCTGTGTTTAGGCATCGGAGAGATATATCATCTTGGCTGCCCCAGTGAGGCTGTGTCTTGAAGCATTTTGCCACAAACCCTGCCAGAATCACCGGATCCGCACTTTCCCGGTCACCTCACAACTTTGCCCACTAGAGGCAATGCCATTACAGAGTGGTACAATTCACTTAAGAAACAAGCTGTATCCACACAGCAGCTCCTGCAGCAGGACCTAGCAGCGCACTAGCAGAAATATTTAATCACACAAGCAGCCTTGGACGCCAATCCTGCCGACAGCTAGGGCTCTCCCTGGAATTCAAAAGAAACGAAAGAATCAACCGCTTGCTCACCCAGCCTACCGCTTCCTCCTCTCAGACTCCTGTGAGTCCCAAAGTTCTGGACCAGGACATCTTTTTTGAATCAGAACAAGATATCACAACAGAAGCAGATAAGCAACATGACAGTAGCGGCAGCAGTCCTCTAACCTCATCACTGTCATGATTCTATCAACACCTCCCACAAACACCATTAGCACTGACACCAATCCCACTTCAGCAAATCTGGCATCCAATGCTATAACCCCACCTGCAGATAAAATGGACGTCAATGTTCACACAACAAACAAGCCCATGCCCACGCAATTTTCACCAGCTGTTACAGTTTCTTTTCCTTTCCTTGTCATCATTATTACTCAGCGGACGGACATATCCTAGTTATATCATTATTACCATACACATTGCCTTGGACGTTATTTCCATTTAGTAGTTACTTTCATCTTTCCTTCTCCAGTAGCTACAGCTTTTCTTCCTTTTTCGTCATCTCTATTGTTCTCCAAACATATATAAGGACCTCTCCTGTACAGTAGAACCTCAGTTCCAACTTAGACGAGTTTTACCTTCCTCTCAGCCTCTGAATTAATGCCTCTCTTCCTCATCATTGAATGCATCGATCTAAGGGCCTTCGTCGTCATCAGACTTAGCATCCTCATTCGTTCTATCAGTAGTCATCATGACTGGGAGCAGACCAAGACTCTGTTTGTTGTTTCTAAGTACAACAAAGAAGGCATCGTCCATAACATAAGTTGGAACTCAAGGAACTGCTCAGTGCATTGTCACTAGCAAAGACATCATTGATCCCAAGAACTTTGAAGAAAGACCTCCTAATGGAGCAGTCGCTTTTGACAGAAGTTTTTATCTTGAAAGAACCGAAGTCTTCTTTTCCGTACTCAGCAACCAGTGGTGTTGGAAAGGAGTAAAGAAGAACATCCCTATCGACGAAAGCTATTTTACAGGAGAATACAAAGAAGGAGATCCAGACGACGAATTACCCAGGAAACTTTGGATCGAGTGGTACAACAAAGAATACAACGTTAAACACCTCCTTCTAGAAAAGCCCATCACTGAACCAGAAGCTACCTGGTGGACAGAGTTCGCACCCTACCACAAACTCAGTCTAGGAGCAGCATTTTTTGCAGCACCACCCGAAACTGTTACAGCCTGGTACCAATTTTGCGAAAGAAAAAGGGACGAAGAACCAAAGAAAGAAGAAGAACCTCAAGGAAAAATGACCAACACAACAGAAATTACCAAAGGAGATATCAAACCACAGCCCATCAGGGTCTTTACAGGAAAACAAACAGAGGCACAGTCATTCTTGGACTCCCTCGAAGATTTCTTCGCTCTGAATGAAAATAATTATAAGGGCAAAAATGAGAAAAAGATCAGATACACTCTAGCATGTTTAGGACCAGAACTGGACAACTGGAAAACGATCATTCGAGGCAAGTTGAATGCCAACAAAGGAGAAACAACAGGAATACAATGGGATAACTACGAAACATTCCATCAATGTTTCATTGCCGATTGGGGAGAAATCAATAGCGCAGTAAGGGCCCTGAATGAATTAGCCAATTTAAGCGTAGGAGGAGGAGTTTCAGTCCCTGAATATATCCGAAAATTCCACACCTTGATCGAACTCACTGGCCTTACTGGATTAACTGCTCAACTCCAGGCCTTCGTCTGAAAACTCCCAGACAGCATCGCTACCAAAGTCCTGGAGCATCAAATGGATTATAAAACCATGAACGATGCTTATACCAAAGCAGAACAACTCCACTTCGCTTGGGAAACTATGCGACTTATGGGGAAAGGATCCAGATCAGGAGAGCAGTCTAGTTTCAATCGAAACAGGGGAAATCAAACAGGGACCAATCGGACGGTTAATGCAATGCCCACTGGACGATTAACTGAAGCACAAAAAGAAGAATACAGGAAAGCAGGGAAATGTTTCAGATGTGGCATACAAGGACACATTTCATGGAACTGCCCCAAGTGCAACAATACCTCATCCGGATCCTCCTCCCAGGGCAGAAATATTCGCTCAATCACCGAGGAAAAATCTACTGAAGAAACAGGAGGCTCGATCAAAACGATCAGGGCAATGTTGACCAAATTAACCAAAGAAGAAAGGAACACCTTCCTAAACGAACTTGAAACGGAGGGTTTTTAATCAGGAAGCATCAGGCAGCAGTTGACACTTCCTCCAACAGACTAGAACAATTAGCACTTGATTCTGTAATTGTACGATCAAACAATGATAGAAGAATCTCGATCCCTGTTCAATCGTCCAACCTACCTGCTGAAACCTCTGCACTAATCGACTGTGGAGCTGATGGAAATTTTATTGATGAGGAAGTAACGAAAAACCTATGAAAGGAGAAATTATGAAAACCACTTCGAGTGCGAAACGCTGATGGAACAATTAATACCAATGGAGTAATCACTCACAGGACACGCATCAACTACTCCATAGGGGGAACAATGTATGACAATTGGTTCTTGATCACGAAACTAGGAGAACAGCATCTAATCTTGGGAATTCCCTGGTTGGAAAAACACAATCCAACAATTAATTGGAAAAGCAAAACGGTTCAGTTGGAACAAATCAAAGAAGAAGAAGATCGACCGATCTGGCAGATGGCCCTTGATAGTAAACAATGGGGAGAAGACAATTACTGGATCAGAGTAAAAATGTCGACTTCTCAATCACTAGAACACCAGCTCAAAAAAGATGAACCACCAACTACCTTACCATCAGGATACAATAAATGGAAGGAAGTCTTTGAAAAGAAAGCTTCAGAGCAATTCCCATTAACTAGACCCTGGGATCATGCGATCGAACTAAAACAAGGTTTCTCCCCGAAAGTGAGCAAGATCTATCCACTATCCTTGAAGGAACAATCGTCCTTGGATGAATGGATCACAGGACAAGTCGCAAAAGGATACATTAGACCGTCAAAATCCCCACAGGCCTCTCCATTCTTCTTTGTTGCGAAAAAGGAAAGCGGCGCTTTAAGACCTTGCCAGGATTACAGATATCTAAATGAGTGGACAATCAAAAACGCTTATCTGCTACCCCTTGTTTCTGATCTAATGACGAAACTATCCAGCACCCAATATTTTATGAAACTAGACCTCAGATGGGGATACAACAATGTCCGAATCAAAGAAGGGGATGAATGGAAGGCCACATTCATCACAAACAGGGGCCTTTATGAACCAACAGTAATGTTCTTTGGTCTCTGTAATTCACCATTGACATTCCAGACAATGATGAATGAGTACTTTCGGGATATGATTAACAAAGGATGGCTCATTATTTACATGGACGATCTTCTAATCTGCGCCAATACAAAAGAGGAATTAGAAATACGAACAAAGCGCATCCTTCAGAGATTACAGGAAAATGATCTCTTCCTGAAACTCGAAAAATGCAAATTCGCAGTACAAGAAGTCGAATTTCTTGGCATGATCATCAAACCAGGGCAAATACAGATGGATCCGATCAAATTGGCAGGAATAGCCGATTGGCCAGCCCCTTCTACAGTTAAACAAGTTCGATCATTCCTTGGATTTGGAAACTTTTATCGGTGATTCATCGGAAATTTCGCATCATTAGCAAGGCCACTCACCAACCTAACCAGAAAAGACATACCATTCACATGGGGCGCAGAACAGCAGAAATTGTTCGATGGACCAAAGGAAAGGTTCACGTCCATGCCAGTGCTATTGATGCCAGATGTAACAAAACTGTTCATCCTTCAAACTGACATATCTAACAAAGCAATTGGAGCGGTGTTAAAGCAGGCTGATGAAACAGGAGCCCTACACCCTTGCGGATTTATCTCACATGCATTAACCCCAACGGAGCAAAATTATCAGATCTATGATCAGGAACTGCTAGCAATCATCAAAGGACTTGCGACTTGGAGGCATTTGTTACATGGGTCACCACATACAATGATTATACATTGTGATCACAAAAACCTGTCATTCTACCGCACACCGCAACGATTAACACCCAGGCAAGCACAATGGTCTTCGTTTTTATCCAAATTTGACCTATGCATCAAACACGTCCCTGGAACAAAAATGTTTGAAGCAGATGCGCTGTCAAGACGCCCAGACCATATGGGGAATGAAGAACAACCGGAAGAAATGATGGTTTTACCCCCTGAATGATTCATTAATTTGATCGCAGAAGACTTGGTAACAGATCTCCAAAAAGCAATGTCAAAAGATGATTTTGGACGAATTCTGATCGAGGTAGTTGAGAAGCACCGTGCTCCACTGATCAAATCACAGCTTCAGGACTGGACATACGTAAATGGGTTAATTCATTATCAAGGGAAGGTCTATATCCCTGACCATGACGGTTTGCGTGCAAATTTGATCAAGGAAATACACGAAGCAATTACATCAGGACATCCTGGACGTTTTAAAACATTGGTATCACTCAAGAGGGACTATTGGTGGCCAGGGATGTACAGGCATGTAAAGGAATGGATTGAGGGTTGCGCATTGTGCCAACAGATGAAGGTTAACATGCACCCAAACACACCAGCATATCAACCAATTCAGTCGAAAGCTACACGGCCATTTCAACAAGTCACCCTGGATTTCATCACCGATCTACCTCTTTCAGATGGTTTCGACTCTATTTTGGTCACGGTGGACCATGGTCTTACAAAGGGGGTAATTTTCCCACCATGCAACAAAACAATCGATGCTCTGGGAACAGTGAACATATACATTACCGAGATCTTCAAGCAATTTGGCCTCCCTGACATGCTCATCTCAGATAGAGGACTGCAGTTCTCAGCAAAAGTCTTCCAAGAAATCAGAAAAGCGCTAGGAATTGACCACAGAATGAGCACGGCATATCACCCGCAGACTGATGGAGAAACAGAATGAGTCAACCAAGAATTAGAAGTCTACCTTCAAATGTTCTGTACTAACAAACCGCACAAATGGAAAGGATTACTCCCAATCGCAGAATTTGCGCACAATAACTGACATCATGATGCCATCAAAGCATTGCTGTTTCAACTAATGTATGGAACCGACCCTGTAGCGCTCCCCACTGCCTCCCACAAAATGAGTACACCCACAGCAGAAGAACAACTACTACAGTTGCAAAAAACAAGGGAGGAAGCACTAGCAGCGCACGAATTAGCTAGACAACTAGTAGCAAAATGACAAAGGGACAAATCCATACAGTTTGAAGAAGGCAATAAGGTCTGGCTCGAAAATAGAAATTTACACATTCCATATCAGTCAAGAAAACTGGCACCTAAGAGAGAAGGACCCTTTGTTATTGAACAAGTAATGGGACCGGTGACATACAAATTGAAACTGCCAAAACAGTGGCGCATTCACCCTGTGTTTCATGCGTCCCTGTTATCCCCTTACAAACAAACCGAAGCTCATGGCCCAAATTACACAGCGCCACCCCCTGATCTCATAAATGGGAATGAGGAATATGAGGTAGAAGCAATTCTTGCACACTGAAAACGCGGTGCAGGGTATCAATATTTGGTCAAATGGAAAGGCTACGGATCAAACGACAACTCATGGGAACCCAAGCGCAATCTGGGCAATGCTGCAGAAGTTCTACAGGTCTATAAAGCCAGGAGACAACTGTAAAGCTATCATGGTCACATATTGCAACCGCAGACACCTCAAACTCAACAGCATATATGCACAGAACTATGCTCCCGTTCATGCCAAATTCTCAGCATCAAGAAAACTCCCACAACGCATACAATTTTTCATCCTCGAACCATATCACCTTCATCCCTTCCGAGGGCGATATTCATTTCATTACAGAGACAGTAACATAAGATGTGTAACAGTCGAAGCATTTTGTGGAAGGCCTTTACCCTTGAACCCAAGACATAACCATAAGCAGATCACACACGATCCATTCTACTATACCCCTGAACGATGTGACGAGAGGATAAGACAGAATATAGAAGCCATTCAGACGTTGAATGATTGGATCGATAACAGGTCTTATAGTATCGTTAATAACACATGGACAACTGAAGATCCAGGAAGAGATAACAGTGACAGTGAAACAGGAGAAATTAGCGACCAATGGGAAGACCTAGGAACAATATACTACGAAATGTTCCCACCACAAGTAATCCCTTTGTGCACCCCTTTTGTTCTCCCACCAAGTTACACAATCGCCACAGAATGTCAGATACCTCCTCCACCATGCACTCCAAATCCACTGTTCTACAATCAACATGAATTTGAACCAGGATACCCTAGAGTCTGGAGTATTATCAGGAGAACGAATAATGGATGGCAATACTATTATCCAAACCATGAAAACTACGATGAGATGGAATTGCCTTCTGATCCAGGAACAATACCAACATCCCCTATATCAACCATGTCAGCTGAACGATTTGCAGAGGAGTTATTTTAGGCGATCCTGCAATGACCCGCAGAAGATCCAATATGGGACGTTTCATACGAAGAACCCACGATCGAGGAACTAACCGGAAACGTTACAAGTAATTGGCCAAATACAGACAAATTGATCACACTGGATAACGAAGAATTTGAAAATGGCCTTGGGAATGAAGGAAACGGTCGAAACGGTCGATCTCTATAAAAAAAATCATATAAAAAAACTCAAAGGATCCCAATCCATTCTGGACATCCGCAGTCTTCAACGCACCTCTGCCTTCTCAAACCTTCGCCTACTTTTCATCACCTCTTCTCTCACAATGTCCAACTTCACCAATGTCTTCGTCGCCACCACCTCTGGCCCCGTTCAGAACCTCGCATCCGTCACCTCTGACCTTCACCATGCGGCAGTCAGAGTCATAATGGAGGTCGATGCTGTTGTCCACAATTCCATCGAGATCCCTCGCTCCGCTGTCCCCGAACAAGAATCCGCTCAGGATCGCATGGCGATCCAACACCTCTGTCGCACCTTGAGAGCGATGCAGAAACTCATCGACGCTGCCATAGCTGACATTGACATCATAACCAATTGGCACGACAAAACCGACGGCGATGGATGGGGGGGTGACAACAGTAACAATGGATGGGGACAGGGCAATTAGAAGTCGGTGACTTCTCCCATACAAAGGGGGTAATGTTACAGTTTCTTTTCCTTTCCTTGTCATCGTTATTACTCAGCAGACAGACATATCCTAGTTATATCATCATTATTACCATACGCATTGCCTTGGACGTTATTTCCATTTAGTAGTTACTTTCATCTTTCCTTCTCCAGTAGCTACAGCTTTTCTTCCTTTTTCGTCATCTCTATTGTTCTCCAAATGTATATAAGGACCTCTCCTGTACAGTAGAACCTCAGTTCCAACTTAGATGAGTTTTACCTTCCTCTCAGCCTCTGAATTAACGCCTCTCTTCCTCATCGTTGAATGCATCGATCTAAGGGCCTTCGTCATCATCAGACTTAGCGTCCTCATTCGTTCTATCAGTAGTCATCACGACTGGGAGCAGACCGAGACTCTGTTCGTTGTTTCTAAGTACGATGAAGAAGGCATCGTCCATAACACCAGCTGCACCGCATTTCAACTCAACGCAGCCGCAGCGGCTACCACATTACTTCGAGGAACTGGAGTATCTATTTTTGGAAGCCAGAATTATGGAAGATCAACCAAAGAAAGCATACGCATTACAATACCTCAATGATACAGAATATGACTTATGGGGATCAATCGAGGCATTTGAAGTGCTGGCAACCTACAAGGTCTTTAAAACCGCGATCAAAGGGCTTTACAGCGGAGTAATCAGCGAACGGCAATATACGCAGGACCACTTGGACCAGCTGATCAAAGAAACATTGCGGTTAGGAGTCAAGATGGCAGAGGAACTCTGCAGTTACTACCAATGATTTCTAGTAATTACCATGTACTTGGTCAAGAATGAGCAGCTGTCAGTCGGGCAACAAAGTGAGTACTTTTTTAAAGGATTCCAGGTTGACATCGCTACGGAAATGTATCGATGCATGTGCAATCAATACCCAAATGTGCATTGCGGAGATCCGTTCTCATTGGAGCAGACGCTAGCAGTGGTGCAAGAAGTTATTCAGGGGCAATCTTTCTATGACAAGTTAATCAACCGGGCCTCGATGCTGTCTTACGCGATTAAAACGGAACCATTGTCACACCTTCCACTGCGGTCTGAGCCTCCTGCTGCACAGTACATAAAACAAGAAGATATGACCGCATTGTTCGAAAAATTCGGGCAAACAATGATGCAGACACTGGCGCAGTCAATGGCCGCTAACCAATACCAACCGCCACCACCCACTGCCCAGTTCCGCAGCTATGGGTCCCCTGTGACTGGCGCCAACGCTATTGCATTAGGAACTACGCAAACCGG
>MIPV01009729.1:2954-13369 GCA_001983365.1 Amanita bisporigera | reverse complement strand
CACAAACACTCATGATTCATCGTGCTTCATCGTGATTTCTCGTGATCACGAATCATCACGAATGATCATCAGTGATCATTGATGATGCATGATGCATGAATCATGATCCAGCATGAATGATAATGATTGGTTAAATATTAAACATCATGAACACTCTAAGCTAGACATCTACATTGTGAATGCATCATGAGCACTATTTAGCTAGCCATGTATGGAACAGAAGGTCAATTGTAGTAATAATCCTGCATGAATCATGAATGCATTGTGAACACTCTCTGCTAGCCATCTACTCAATAAATGTCTCTGCAACTGCTGAGCACAACTGCTGGCCGTCAGTGTGGCTTGGACCTATATAGTTTCTGATTGTAATTTTTTCATTTGCAACCTCCTTGCCCTTACTATACCATGCCTGTCATTGACCCCTTCACACTCCAGCAACAGGGTGAGTGCATTGACTGCAACTGGTACTGTCAAATGACTCTCTTTGGCGACGACTTTTGGGACACACCTCTTGCTGTGACTGAAGCATGTCGCTGCCACCATCCTTGGTGGCAGCACTTGCAGACCCATGCCTTCACCACAGAGTGTGGCACATGCCCCTTGAGCAATTGTGGAGGTTATTTTCCACACATTTGTATATATGAAGCATGAACAGCTTCAACTATATACTGATGATGACTTAAGGAGCCAAATCTCACCTGTGGCATCTGCATTTGTGGTTATCCATTTGAAAGGCATGAGTTGCTCAAAACGGCGGATTCAGCTCCCAATGGCACTGTAAATGAAGCCACTGTCAATGCCACCACCACCATAGCCTGAACTCCTCATCGGTGTGCATATTCTAACAGCACAGGTGTCATTCAAGATTGGACTGGTAGTAGCGAGGCCTCTGTTGTGGCCAACTGCGACCGTGTCAATTCTGCTATGCGTCACAGAGCACCCAATCCACACGGCCATGGCCAACACGTTGCACGGCCCATGCCTTCAATGGGAGAACACAGCGAGCCCATTGTTGAGCTAAACTGTGCGATGTGGCCATTTGTGGTGCATGTTTTGTATGTCCATGTCAAAGCTAGTAATATTCGAGGTAGGTTGATAAGGGCTTGTCGGATGAAGGTTATTGTTACAGTTTCTTTTTCTTTCCTCGTCATCATATTTACTCAGTGGACGGACATACCCTAGTTACATCATCGTAATTACCATACACATTGCCTTGGATGTTATTTCCATTCTTCCTTTTTCGTCATCTCTATTGTTCTCTAAAACATATATAAAGACATCTCCTGTACAGTAGTACCTCAGTTCCAACTTAGATGAGTCTTACCTTCCTCTCAGCCTCTGAATTATCGCCTCTCTTCCTCATTGCTGAACGCATCGATCTAAGGGCCTTTGTCATCATCAGACTTAGCGTCCTCATCATCTCATCAGTAGTTGTCACAACTGGGAGCAGACCAAGACTCTGTTTGTCGTTTCTAAGTACGACGAAGAAGGCATCGCCCATAACATAAGTTAGAACTCAAGGAACCGCTCAGTGCATCGTCACTAGCAAGACATCATTGATCCCAAGGACTTTAAAGAAAGACCTCCTAATGGAGCAGTTGTTTTCGATGGAGATTTCTATCTTGAAAGAACCGAAGTCTTCTTCTCTGTACTCAGTAACCAGTGGTGTTGGAGAGGAGTAAAGAAGAACATCCCTATCAACGAAAGTTATTTTACAGGAGAATCCGAAAAAGGAGACCCAGACAAAGAATTACCAAGAAAACTCTGGATTGAGTGGTACAACAAAGAATATGACGTTAAATACCTCCTCTTAGAAAAGCCCATCACCGAACCAGAACTTACCTGGTGGACAGAGTTCGCACCATACCACAAACTCAGTTTAGGAGCAGCGTTTTTTGCAGTACCACCTGAAACTGTCACAGCCTGGTACCAATTTTGTGAAGAAAAAAGGGACAAACTAGACAAAGAACTAAAGAAAGAAGAAGAACCCAAGGAAGAATGACCAATACAGCAGAAGTTACCAAAGGAGATATCAAACCACAGCCCATCAGGGTCTTTACAGGAAAACGAATGGAGGCGCAGTCATTTTTAGACTCCCTCGAAGATTTCTTCGCTCTTAACAAAAATAACTATAAGGGCAAAGATGAGAAAAAGATCAGATGCACCCTAGCATGTTTAGGACCAGAGCTGGACAACTGGAAAATAATCATTCAAAGCAAGTTAAACACCAACAAAGGAGAAGCAACAGGAATACAATGGAATAATTACGAAACATTCCATCAATGTTTCATTGCCGACTGGGGAGAGATCAACAGCGCAGTCAGGGCCCTGAATGAACTAGCCAATGTAAGCGTATGAGGGGGAGTTTCAGTCCCTGAATATATCCGAAAATTCTGCAACCTGATCGAACTCACTGGCCTTGCCAGATTAACCGCTCAACTTCAAGCTTTCATTTGAAAACTCCTAGACAGCATTGCTACCAAAGTTCTGGAACATCAGATGGACTACAAAACCATGAACAATGCTTACACAAAAGCAGAACAGCTCCACTTCGCCTGGGAAACTATGCGACTTATGGGAAAAGGGTCCAGATCAGGAGAGCGATCTAGTTTCAATCGAAACTCTAACAGGGGCAATCAAACAGGGACTAATCGGATGGTTAATGCAATGCCCACTGGACGATTAACTGAAGCACAAAAAGAAGAATATGGGAAGGCAGGGAAATGTTTCAGATGTGGCATACAGGGACACATTTCATGGAACTGCCCCAAGCGCAACAATAACTCATCTGGATCCTCCTCCCAGGGCAGAAATATTCACTCAATCACCGAGGAAAAACCCACCAAAGATCAAGGAGGCTTGATCAAAACGATCAGGGCAATGTTAACCAAATTAACTGAAGAAGAAAGGAACACCTTCCTAAATGAACTCGAAACAGAGGGTTTTTAAAAAGGAAGCATCAGGCAGCAGTTGACACTTCCTCTAATGGACTAGAACAATTAGCACTTGATTCTGTAATCATACAATCTACCAATGTCAGAAGAATCTCAATCCCTGTTCAATCATCCAATCTACCTGCTGAAACCTCTGCACTAATTGACTGCGGAGCTGATGGAAATTTTATTGACGAAGAAATCACGAGAAACCTACAGAAGGAAAAATTACAAAAACCACTTTGAGTACAAAATGCCAATGGAACAATTAATACCAATGGAGTAATCACTCACAGAACACACATCAATCACTCCATAGGGGGAACAATGTATAACAACTGGTTCTTGATCACGAAACTAGGAGAACAGCGTCTAATTCTGGGAATCCCCTGGTTAGAGAAACACAATCCAATGATTAATTGGGAAAGCAAAATGGTTCAGCTGGAACAAATCAAAGATGAAGATAATCAATCAATCTGGCAAATGGCCCTTGACAGTAAACAATGGGGAGAAGATGATTATTGGATCAGAGTAAAAACATCGACTTCTCAATCACTAGAACACCAGCTCAAAAAGGATGAACCGCCAACTACCTTACCATCAGAGTACAATAAATGGAAGGAAGTTTTTGAAAAGAAAGCCTCAGAGCAATTCCTATCAACTAGACCCTGGGATCATGTGATCAAACTAAAACAAGGTTTCTCTCCAAAAGTGAGCAAGATCTACCCACTATCCTTGAAGGAACAATTGTCCCTGGATGAATGGATCACAGAACAAGTCGCAAAAGGATACATTAGACTGTTGAAATCCCCACAGGCCTCTCCATTCTTCTTTGTTGCAAAAAAGGAAAGCGGCACTTTAAGACCTTGTCAGGATTACAGATATCTAAATGAATGGACAATCAAAAACGCTTATCTGCTACCCCTTGTTTCCAATCTAATGACAAAATTATCTGGCGCCCAATACTTTACAAAACTAGACCTCAGATGGGGATACAACAATGTCCAGATCAAAGAGGGAGATGAATGGAAGGCCACACTTATCACAAACAGGGGCCTTTATGAACCAACAGTAATGTTTTTCGGTCTTTGCAATTCACCATCAACCTTCCAAACAATGATGAATGAATATTTTCGGGACATGATTAACGAGGGATGGCTCATTATTTACATGGATGATCTTCTGATCTGCGCTAATACAAGAGAAGAGTTAGAGATACGAATGAAACACGTTCTTCAGAGACTACAGGAAAATGATCTCTTCCTGAAACTTGAAAAATGCAAGTTTGCCATATAGGAAGTCGAATTTCTTGGTATGATCATCAAACCAGGATGAATACAGATGGATCTGATCAAACTGGCAGGAATAGCTGATTGGCCAGCCCCTTCTACAGTTAAACAAGTTCGATCATTCCTTGGATTTGGAAATTTCTATCGACGATTCATCGGAAATTTCGCATCATTAGCAAGGCCACTTACCAACCTGACCAGAAAAGACACGCCATTCACGTGGGGCACAGAACAGCAGAAATCGTTCAATGAACTAAAGGAGAAATTTGCATCCATGCCAGTACTATTGATGCCAGATGTAACAAGACCATTCATCCTCCAAACTGACGCATCTAACAAAGCAATCGGAGCGGTGTTAAAACAGGCAGATAAAACAGGAGCCTTACATCCTTATGGATTTATTTCACATGCATTAACCCCAATGGAGCAAAATTACCAGATCTATGATCAGGAACTGCTAGCAATCGTCAAGGGACTCACAACTTGGAGGCATTTATTACATGGGTCGCCGCATACAACGATTATACACTGTGATCACATAAACCTGTCATTCTACCACACACCGCAATGATTAACACCCTGACAAGCACGATGGTCATTGTTTTTATCCGAGTTTGACCTACATATTGAACATGTCCCCGGAACAAAGATGTTCGAAGCTGATGCACTGTCAAGACGCCCAGATCATATGGGGAATGGAGAACAGATAGAGGAAATGATGGTTTTACCTCCTGAACGATTCATCAACTTGATTGCAGAAGACTTGGTGACAGATCTCCAAAAGGCAATGTCAAAAGATGATTTTGGACGAATCCTGATTGAGGTGGTTGAGAAACACTGCACTCCACCGATCAAGTCACAGCTTCAGGACTGGTCATACGTAAATGGATTAATTCACTATCAAGGGAAGGTTTATGTCCCTAATCATGATGAATTGCGTGCAAACTTGATCAAGAAAATACACAAAGCAATTACATCAGGACACCCTGGATGTTTTAAGATGCTAGAATTACTCAAGAGGGACTATTGGTGGCCAGGGATGTACAGGCATGTGAAGGAATGGATCAAAGGTTGTGCATTATGTCAACAGATGAAGGTTAACACACACCCAAATACACCAGCATATCAATCAATTCAGTCAAAAGCAACATGGCCATTTCAACAAGTCACCCTAGACTTCATCACCGATCTACCTCTTTTGGATGGTTTTGACTCTATTTTGGTCACGGTGGACCATGGTCTTACAAAGGGGGTAATTTTCACACCATGCAACAAAACAATTGACGCTCTGGGAACGGCGAACATATACATTACCGAGATCTTCAAACGATTTGGCCTTCCTGACACGCTCATCTCAGATAGAGGACCACAGTCCTCAGCAAAGGTCTTCCAAGAAATCAGAAAAGCACTAGGAATCGACCACAGAATGAGTACAGCATATCACCCGCAGACTGATGGAGAAACGGAGTGAGTCAATCAAGAACTAGAAGTCTACCTTCGAATGTTCTGTACTAACAAACTGCACAAATGGAAAGGATTACTCCCAATCACAGAATTTGCACACAATAACTGACATCATGATGCTGTCAAAGCATCGCTGTTTCAACTGATGTATGGAACCAACCCTGTAGTGCTCCCCACTGCTTCCCACAAAATGAGTACACCTGCAGCAGAAGAACGACTACTACAGTTACAAAAAGCAAGGGAGGAAGCACTAGCGGCACATGAATTAGCCAGACAATTAGTGGCAAAACAACAAAGGGACAAATCCATATGGTTTGAAAAAGGTGATAAGGTCCAGCTCAAAAATAGAAATTTACACATTCCATATCAGTCAAGAAAACTAGTGCCTAAGCGAGAAGGACCCTTCATTATCGAACAGTTAATGGGACCAGTGACGTACAAATTAAAATTGCCAAAACAATGGCACATTCACCCTGTGTTTCATGCATCCCTATTATCCCCTTACAAACAAACCGAAGCTCATGGCCCAAACTACATGACGCCACCTCCTGATCTCGTAAATGGAAATGAAGAATATGAGGTAGAAGCAATTCTTGCACACCGAAAACGTGGCGCAGGATATCAATACCTGGTCAAATGGAAGGGCTACAGATCAAATGACAACTCATGGGAACCTGAGTGCAACCTGGGTAATGCTGCAGAAGTCCTGCTGGAGTATAAAACCAGGAGACAATTGTAAAAGAAGAAAAACTATCATGGTCACATATCGCAACCACAGACACCTCAAACTTAACAGCATATACGCACAAAATTATGCTCCAACTCATGCCAAATTCTCAGCATCAAGAAAAATCCCACAACGCATACAATTCTTCATTCTTGAACCATATCACCTTCACCCCTTTCGGGGACGATATTCATTTTATTTCAAAGACAGAGACGTAATATGCGTCACGGTTGAAGCAACTTGTGGAAGACCTTTACCCTTGAACCCAAGGCATAATCATAATCAAATCACACATGATCTGCTCTACTATACACCCGAACGAAGCGACAAGAGAATGAGACAAAATAAAGAAGCCATCCAGACATTAGATGATTGGATCGATAACAGGTTATATGACATCATCAAAAACGAGTGGAATACTGAAGATCTGGGAAGAGATAATAGGGACAATGAAGTGGAAGAAATTAGTGATCAATGGGAAGACATAGGGAGGAAGTATGACAACATGTTCCCCCCAAGAGTAACCCTGTTGTCCACCCCTTTTGTTCTCCCAACAACCTATCAAATCGCCACGAATTGTTGAATACCTCCTCCACCATGCACCCTGAACCCACCATTCTACAACCAACATGAATTCAAACCAGGATACCCAAGTCCAAAGCATCATCAGGGCAACAAATAACGGATGGCAGTACTACTACCCAAACTATGAAGTTTATGATGCCGAAGAGTCGACTTTGGATCAAGGGACAACAGCGCCCACATCTCCTACATCAGCTACTTCTGCTGAACAATTTGCGGAAGAATTATTTCAAGCAATCCTGCAACGACCCACAAATGATCCAATATGGGACATTTCATATGGAGAACCCATGATTGAGGAACTAGCTGAAAATATTACAAACAATTGGCCAGATACGGATGAATTAATCATGCGGGACAATGAGGAGTTTGAAAGTAGCTATGGGCATGAAGGAAACAATAGAAACGATCGATCTCTATAAAAGAACCACACAAAAACTCGAAGGATCCTAATCCATTCTGGACATCTGCAGTCTTCAACACACTCCCGCCTTTTCCAATCTTTGCCAAATCTTCATCACCTCCTCCCTCACAATGTCTGACTTCACCAACGTCTTTGTTGCCACCACCTCCGGCCCTGTCCAAAACCTTGCATCCGTCACCTCCAACATTCACCACACAGTGGTCAGAGTCGTAATGGAGGCTGACGCCACCATCCACAACTCCATCGAAATTCCTTGCTGCACCATCCCTGACCAGGAGTCCGCCCAGGATCGAATGGCGCTCCAACACCTCCGTCGCACTTTGAGGGTGACACAAAAACTTATTGACTCTGCCATAGCCAACATTGATGTCCTTACCAATTGGCATGACAAAACCAACAGCGATGGATGGGGGGGGGGACAATAGTAACAACAGTTGGGGGCAGGGCAATTAGAAGAAGTTGGTGACTTCTCCCATACAAAGGGGGTAATGTTACAGTTTCTTTTTCTTTCCTTGTCATTGTATTTACTCAGTGGACAGACATACCCTAGTTACATCATTGTCATTACCATATACATCACTTTGGACATTATTTCCATTTAGTAGTTACCTTCACCTTTCCTTCTCAGGTAGCTACAGCCTTTCTTCCTTTTTCATCATCTCTATTGTTCTCTAAAACGTATATAAAGACCTCTCCTGTACAGTAGTACCTCAGTTCCAACTTAGACGAGTCTTACCTTCCTCTCAGCCTCTGAATCATCACTTCTCTTCCTCATCGCTGAACACATCAATCTAAGGGCCTTTGTCATTGTCAGACTTAGCGTCCTCATCATCTCATCAGTAGTTGTCATGACTGGGAGCAGACCAAGACTCTGTTCATTGTTTCTAAGTATGACGAAGAAGGCATTGCCCATAACAGTTATGAGCTGCCCGAGCCAATTTTCTCTACACAGAACCTCGGTGAGATAATTGAGTGCCTGCAGACCAACCACCTGGTAATTCAAGTAACCATTGACAAAGACTTGCCCAATCCATGGAAGACGATCAATGTATTACTGCATGACCACTTGAAGAGTAATGGATTTGAGCTTGAAACATGTGAAGGCAACAATGGTAACATGTTTATGAACCTTTCCTGGGATATCATGGTTAAGAAAGTGAATCAAAATTCATCAAAATATTGTTACCATGTTGGTATGGCTGGTCCTGGACGGAAATTTTCTCAGATCCTCTTTGCCCAAGCAGAACAGGTTGAGCTCCAAAACGACCCTACCAATATACCCTTTGTTTTACTTGGTAAGTGCTAATGATCCTTGATTATCTGACTGACATGCACCCCAGCCCCCACCGAAAACAATCTTTGTGGCATGATCTCTGAAGATACTATGCATTGCCCTCATGCATGTATGCTGTGGCGAATGTTAAAGGGTTTAAAATGGTTGAAATTCAAAAGCAACCAAGCAGTGAAGTGCATCAATAATGTGTACCCTCCTACAAGGGATGTGACACACTCACCTTCCCTGCCTGCCTGATATGCCCCTTCACACCGCCACCTGCCCCTTCACGTTGGAATTGTTCACCCTCTCCCACTGTGAGTTCACCCCTTAATGTTGAATTCCCATTTCCTGATGTGGCCAAAAGCCTTATCAGCACAATACCAGACTGCAAACCTTCAGCATAAACTCATCTAATGCTGGCGACATTGATAATGTTAATGATGGACTATACCACACCACAGACTCAGTTTAGCAGCAGCATTTTTTGCGGTATCACCTGAAACCATCACAGCTTGGTACCAGTTCTGTGAAGGAAAAAGGAACGAACAAGACAAGGAACCAAAGAAGGAACAAGAAGAACCAAAGAAAGAAATGACTGATACAGTGGAAGCCACTAAAGGAGATATCAAACTGCAGCCCATCAGAGTCTTCACAGGGAAAAGAACTGAAGCGCAATCGTTTTTAGATTCCCTTGATGATTTCTTCACCCTTAACTCAAATAATTACGAGGACAAAGATGAAAAGAAGATCAGGTACACATTGGCATGCCTAGGACCAGAACTAGATAACTGGAAAACGATCATTTGAGGCAAACTAAATGCCAACAAAGGAAAAGCAGAGGGAATACTATGGAACAACCATGAATCCTTCCAGAAGTGTTTCATCACTGACTGGGGAGAAGTTAACAGCGCAGTCAGGGCCCTAAACGAACTAGCCAATTTGAGTGTAGGAGGGGGAGTTTCAGTCCCTGAATATATCCGAAAATTCCGCACCCTGATCGAACTCACTGGGCTCACTGGGTTAACTGCTCAACTTCAGGCCTTTGTTTGAAAACTCCCAGACAGCATCGCTACTAAGGTTCTAGAACACCAGATGGACTATAAAACCATGAATGATGCATACACAAAAGCAGAACAACTCCACTTCACCTGGGAAACCATGTGGCTTATGGGAAAAGGGTCCAGATCAGGAGATTGATCTGGTTTCAATCGAAACTCAAACAGGGGTAACCAAACAGGGGCTAATTGGACTGTTAATGCAATGCCCACTGGGCGATTAACTGAAGGGCAGAAGGAAGAATATAGGAAAACAGGGAAATGCTTCAGATGCAGCATACAGGGACACATCTCATGGAACTGCCCTAAGTGCAACAATAACTCATCCAGATCCTCCTCCCAGAGCAGGAATATTTGCTCCATCACTGAGGAAAAATCCACCAAAGATCAAGGAGGCTCGATCAAAACAATCAGGGCCATGTTAACCAAATTAACCGAAGAAGAAAGGAACACCTTTCTAAATGAACTTGAAATGGAGGGTTTTTAACCAGGAAGTGTCAGGCAGCAGTTGACACTTCCTCCAATGGACTAGAACAATTAGCACTTGATTCTGTTACACCTTAACTGTGTTGAGAATTGTCAACCTCAAGGGCGACAAGAGCAGAACTTCCTCAAGGGTAAGTTAAGCTCCTACACAAGTGTAAGAGGGAGAGTCTGAGTGTGCG
>MIPV01009720.1:3422-13532 GCA_001983365.1 Amanita bisporigera | reverse complement strand
AATTCTAATCTAATAAGATTAGATATGATGTAGATATGATAAGATATTGATAAGATTATAGATTAGATAAGATAACTAATGAAGCGTATTAGATTTATTAATGAAACCCCTTAGAGTTTCGACAGTTCCGCTTCCACCGGCAATTGATGCATACCAGTCTAGAAAGGATCCTAACAACACTGGAACCCGCAATGCATGAGCCAGAGGTTGTGCTATGCGCAGATGGACACTCCCGTTGCACAATGTATATTCTCGGACCTTACATAGCAGATTACCCGGAGCAAACAACTATTGTGTCAGTTGTTAGTGGATGGTGTGCAAAGTATGTTGGTCTTGTTCGCTATCGCTCTGACAAACTCTGATGTTCATCAATTTGGGCAGATGTTCAGCTAAGGATCTAGGTAGCCCTACCCCGGGCCTGCACCATACTCATGAACACACAGAGCTTCTGGTGCAGTTATATGAACTCGGTGACCTTTGGGATGACTATGGTCTGGTTGGGGATGTCAAAGTAATCTCTTGCCGTATTTGTACAGTGATCAAAACTGACTTTTTGGATTTAAGCCGTTTACAAATTCCTTTCCAAATGCTGATATCCATGAGCTCATGGCTCCCGATATCCTCCATCAAATCATTAAAGGCGTATTTAAGGATCATCTCGTAACGTGGGTCGAAGCTTATCTCAACAAAGTTCATACTCCCGCCGTCGCTAAAAAGAAGCTCGACGACATTGACCACAGGTGAATTATAACCTACAGCTTTCATTACAGCATGGCTCATAAGTGTAGAATATCTCTAGCTCCTCCATTTACAGGTTTGCACCGTTTTCCAATAGGCCGAAAATTTAAGCAGTGGACGGGTGACAATTCCAAAGCTCTGATGAAGGTACGCTATATGTGTTCAGTAGTTGCATGTGCTGAAGATACTTCTGGAAGGTATATCTTAATGCCATTGAGGGGCATGTTCCAGTCGAAATTGTGCGCACATTTCATGCTTTACTTGAATTTTGCTACATTGCTCGGCAAGAATATATCACCGAGGAAACTCTCAATGCTTTAAAAGATGCTCTCGAGCACTTTCACAACAACAGGGAAATCTTTAAAGAAGCAGGAGTTCGGTCTGGCTTTGATCTCCCTCAGCAGCATGCCCTTGTTCACTATCCACAGCTTATAAAGTCTTATGGGGCGCCAAATGGGCTATGCACATCTTTAATGGAATCTCAACATAAGGAATCCGTCAAGGATACATACTGTCGATCAAACCGCAATAACCCATTAGGGCAAATGCTACTCAGCAACGGCCGTCTCTCTCAGCTCTCTGGGTTACGCTGCGACGCAAAAGCGCAGGGCTTACTTGGGGTTTCCTTAATACGGGGTGAGGCTCTAACAGGGTTCGGTGACATATCTCATCAAACTGAAAAGGTAAAAATTATGATACGAGCACCAATAGTGCACCAGCGGTCAGCAAAGCAACAAAGGACGGTGATGTCAGGAACAATGACATTGACCCTGAAGAAACCATGGATAAGTTAATCATAGATGGTCCAACCATGAAAGCTTGTGTTGAGCTGGCGAAAACAAGGAGTATGTTTTCTGCAAGCTTATTTTTCATGGCCTGACATTTCTTAATACAAGCCGGGCATACAACAGTGGATTGACTGGCACAGGGACTAAATGAGCCTCGCCTTCGACAATATATACTAGAATTCTTGCAGTGGCACCTGGATATAGCTAATATTGAGGACACTCATCTATCAGAGATGGTCGCCATTTTAAATTCGGCTGTCGCCATCATACATGCACCCTCTGATCCTAGTGGTGTTGGCGGTATGTGCCACGAATTTATCCGCGCCGCATCCTTGTGGAGAGGAGGTGCAGCAAGGTACGACTGCGCATTTTATAAATCAGGACCTACTTGGCCTCAGGGCATGCGCAATATGCATATCGTGAGAGCACGACAGTTCTTCCACTTAATATTCCAGGATATATCATATTCTTGCGCCCTTGTACATTGGTACACGACTATGGACAACGAGCCAGATGAAGATACTGGAATGTGGAAGGTGCAACCCTTTGTTAGGAATGGGATGCTTGTAACTTCCGTTGTGCATGTACGAAGTCTCGTCCATGCAGCTCACCTTCTGCCAATATTCAGCTCAGATCTCATTGACAAAAGGCTCAACTTCGATCAGATGCTTGATACATTTGACATGTATTATGTCAACAGGTTCATTGATCATAATGCTTTTTGGATAGCCTCATGAACGCTCAGTGCACTGCAGTATGTAAATGTAAAACACACACTATGCGACACTAATATGAATGTTTCTAGAAATTATAGAGTCTGTCATCTAATAATTACAACTAATGTGATTGCTTACTTTATGGAATATGCTTGGGCAGTGCCAGTGGTTCCACAGTGCTCCTGGGAAATGTTATACTGCTACCTACCTGCGTGTTTATCTCAATGCGTGAACTTTAGATGTTAGTTGCATATTATGTTACATGTTGTGACTACGGTCACAAGTGCAGAAAACGCAGTCTGACCCACACGCTTTCCACCTTGATATTTGCCTCTCCCTACTGATCACTTCTTCTGCCACCGCCAGTGGAATATTGTTGTCCCCAATCGGTAAGTAGTAAAAATAAACACGCCTGATATTTGTTGACATGATTCTACAGAGGCAAAGCGTGGCATCGCTTTCATCAAGAAGATTGTTCTCGACGAAAGCCCGGAACTGCTCTATCTGATCAAGCAACTGATGTGGATGGGTCCCACGCCGCATATCGAAGCACAAGACACTTTTGATAGCTCAATCGTTTCTCGCGCCCGAGCAACTTGAAAGATGGAACAAATACAATCAAGCCGTGAAGAATTGGGTGCCCATCTTTGCGGTATCTCCATCGGCTAGCATTCCAGATGGCTTCTTGATTGAGATTCTTGACCACCTGCCCAGTTTGGCCGTGGATACAAGTCCACGAGGACAAGTGATTTGCCTCCTTGATTATTCCATCCCTTGGGGACTTGATTCACAAATTATTGATGGCAAATGCTGGTTCTCACAGATAAGACCATTGAATTGAAGTATGGGCTTAGTAGAAAGATTGGGCCAGGCCTGTTTGGTGCATCTTCTGTCCAGTCGAACATCCTTAATACTTATTTTATCTCATCCCCAGGCAATATCTATCTCAATACCAATATCACGTCTGGGACTTGGAGGAAGATCGAGCTCGAGTCAGTCAAGGCTAGGTGATGTCCCCAGATTAAAGATTTACAAGACTCTCACTCATGTATTGGCGTTCCTTTTGTTCACCAGTATGGCATGGAATGCGACTATAACACTATGATTTTGGACCTTTTGAGCCCACTTGAGGATCGTTTCAACATTTGCAATCGCAAGTTGTCCCTGCAGATTGTATTGCTGATCTGGCTGGTCTGTACATATTTTTTCCCCCCTTCTTTCTCTCCTGATCCCATTTTTAGACTCCCTGCAACATTGCAATATCAAGACTGGACAACCTCTTCTTTTGCTTTTTTGTGCGGAAATGAAGTCAAGTTATTGATAGTTTAGCCTCGCAAAGAAGTTTCGCAACCCCGGGACTCACCTCCACACCCCACCAGCACTGCCCGGTACACGTACTCACTTGGGCATAGAGCATGTCCATCGTGATCATCTCGAATCGCCGGCCAATGTCTTGATGTACTTCCTTCATGGTGCACTCCCATGGCAAGGTCTGAAAGCTGTTACCAAGAAGCAGAAGTATGACAGGGTCATGGAAAAGAAGATGACAACTCCCACCGATCTACTTCAAGTTTGCTGTCCGAGTTTGGCATATTTCTTAACTATACTTGCGCTCTCTGTTTCGATGACAAACCCAATTATTCACATCTTTGCTCATTATTTGGCGTGTTTGTCAATGATCAAAGACTACAGTGCCTGCAGGGAAACAGTCCAAAAAGTGGAAGACTATCGTGCAAGTGATAGAATGTAAGTTATGCCCACATTTCACACAGCAGTGGGCTAATGTATCCTTCATATAGGTTACGTTCACATGCACATCAAGCCCAGCAGGCGGCACTTGGTGCCGTTGGACAGCAATGTGGGGGATTACTGTGGATGAAATTACCCGTGTTCTACCTCCTCAATGCAATATCAAAAAACATCTATGAGCCCTATTCTCACCATTTTGCCTCATTTGTCATCCTGTTATTCCTTGAAACATATGGGCAAGTCGATGAGGTTATGCGTAACAAGATGGAGGAAATGTTATTTACTTGGCGAACAGGGTCACCGACAGGGAAGGAACTAGTATTTGGGGTTGCCCCTCAAGTAGCTATTGAGCGTGGTGTTCAGGGTGATGGTTCCAGTCGGGTCACAAAAGCTCAAGTATTAAGCGAGCTCAAGTATACTCTTGGCCAGAAGGAATGCGCACTACAGACAAACCCTTATGATATGTTGTCCCAAAATCACGTAAATGTTCTTCATCAGGTCAGCAATGAATTTATTTGTCTTGTGCATAATAATAACAGTTTGTTAGTTGTGGCAATTAGTAGAAGCAGGTGTTTCTCAAGAGGAACTTCAGTGGATCCTAGGTCAACTGCGTTCTCTGGTGCGCCAAGTCCCACCTTCCACGTCAACATCACCCTCGTCTGCAGCAACGTAGCCTACACAAATGCCGTACCCGACGTCTTTGCCAACTGTATCCTATCCACCTCTGCCATCAACGTCCTCGGCACTGGGCAGCGCGATCATATGCAAAGACATCATATAATGGACATTTCGTCAAGTAGCCCTCAAGCTTCAACTTCAACCTCCGCATTACCACTGGCTATCCCTTCGAATAACATTGCAAGTCTCCTGTCTACTCTTCTCAAGGCAGGTGTAGTATCGGCTTCTGCAACTCCAGAAGCCGCTGGAATCTTGACAAAGGTTGAGGAGAAGGATTCACAAAGCCCCCTAACAGTTGATCAGGAAAGAGAATCGTCAAGAGGTTACAGAAAGTTCATTTTAAGTCAGAAAGTACGATTAATTAGCTTGGATATCACAAGGTACTTGATGATGATTGGTTATATGATCATACTAACAAGTGATGTTCTTTGGTAGGAAACGGTCTAATATTGCGGAATTTCCTGTATGGTCAATCAACAACATGATGTAAACAATGTAGCATTCGATTTGCTGACACCGTCGCTGGGAAGAAAAACATGGATGATCATTTAGATAAGCACTTTAGACAAAATCGTAAGGCGACTCAGAACATCGACCGCGGTGTTGAACAACTCCCCAACCTTGCCAGGTATGGGGGTTTTTGTGTGTGAGCCCATTGGAAGGTTTCAGCACCCCGATACGATCCGTTCGGCGGGCGCTATGTGACAGGTGTGACGGTGACTATAGGGAGTGGCCTGCAGAGCAAATCCGAGAGGGTGGGGGATGCGAACAGACAAGAAAAGAGGAGAATCGAACGAATTACGGAGGGAGGAGAGTACTATTCCATTATTGTGACATACTTGTGACAGTGTAACTAAAGTGACTGTATGACTAAGCTTGCCTAATCTCTGGCCACTGCTGAGCCAATGCTCATCAGCGGTCATAGCCACAGTTGGTTTATTAGTATCGAAGTGAGTCATTCATAAGGGTTTGGACCTGTGCTGATCTGTCACTAGGATTGGTTGCATGATTCGTCGAGAGATAGTAAAGGAAAGGGCCGTGATGATGGCTCTAAACCATATAATGCTAGAGCTGCTGCTGCTGAAGAAGTAGCCAAGCATGATGCTGAGTCGCAAGCACAATATGTTGTCGTCCCTCCTGGTGACGAAGCGAAATCATTATCATGTCCGATTTGTAAAGAGCTTCTGAAGTCGGAGTTTCTCGAAGACGAAGATTGGGTGTGGAAGAACGCTATCAAAAAAGAGGACAAGGTAAGTAATGAGTTGAATTTATTTGACATCCGCTAACGTTGCACATATTAGGTTTACCATGCAATGCGCCATGCAGAAGCTATGGCGGTAAAGGTCAAGCTACGCTGTACGAATGTTGTTTGGGAGTCGTTCGGGTACACCTGAGACCCAGTCGTCTCGTGCCACACTGCCACCGACAGAATTGAAGTCGAAGTCACCATTAATAGTCACCATTTCATGGGTCAAAGCTTGCAGGGACAAAACATAAGGTTGAAAGTGACAACAATTTAGTTGGTGGCGGTGGTACACCACCATCTAAAAAGATGGCGTTATCCAGCTAAAGGCTGGACCAAGATATCAGCCTCATTATCCTTCACTAGCAATTGTATATTTCAGGCAATAATCACTAGAACTAGAACTTGGATGAAATGTCTGATATATGAGTACACCTAATAAGAATGTGATTTTGACGTCAGAACTTGTCATTAAGTAATTGCACTACATTCTATATAACATTACTATGTTACATTGTGACACCCTTAATGAGTGTTGTCACTCTGGGTTCACTACTTACCCACACAGTTTTTTGCCAACTATTGAACGACTGCAGCTATGGTATAACTGTAATGGCTACTCGGTTCATCACCCAGTGGGCCAGGGCCTATGATCCCTTTGCACTACCACCACATCAATGCATCACCGATTACCTGGCTCCTCTGGACCTGGAAGACAGGCGGGGTTCGCCGCAAGTTAACCCCAGGATGGAGTGCCAAAGAGTATTGCAATGAATTTGAATTACAGTGGTATGAACCGTATTGTTTGGAGAGGGTTGATTGGTTGCTAACCGTCATTTATACTAGTTGCGCCACATAATATTGCATACGTCCAAGAGTTGGTTCGCAATGGGCCAACAGTATACCCGGGTGCAAGATGCGTCGTTCGAGACACGGGCGAGCAGATTGATCTGCATTATTACAAGCATACGGATGAATCATAGAACACCGTGGCACCGTCTGCAGCATGGAGAGTAAGGGTACCTGTCTACATAAGCTGACCAAATCTAACCTTTTCGATCAGCTTTGTCCTTTTCAATCGACGGCCCAGTTTGCACAAAATGAGCATGCATCAAGTTAATGCTTAGTATTCAGGTACGTCTACCCTTATGTTATTCTTGTTTATGCTTTGCTGATATCATTCAAAAGCATGGTTGAGCGCGAGTCAAACTTGGCTCATGATCGGTCTGGAAAGTGTGCCCAGGAACACCTGACAGAGGATAACAGTGTCAAGCGGATGGCAGTCGCTGGTTCAAAAGGTTCCTTCGTCAACATTTCACAGATGTCTGTTTGTGCCAGGCGGCAGTCGGTTGGCATTCCCTTTGGTTCCCATCATTGTATGCTACCACACTGCACAAAGGACCGTTTCAGCGGAGTCCAGGGGTTTCGTGGAGAATTCGTATTTGCGGGGTTTTACACCTCAGGAATTCTCCTTCCATCCCATGGCTGAACACAAGGGTTTGATTGACACGGCTGTCAAGACCACAGAATCTGTTTATATTCAGCGTTGGTCAGTTAAGGCTCTTGAAGACATCGTGGTTTGCTATGATGGTGCTGTGCGCAACTCGCTTGGCGACCTCATCCAGTTTATATACAGAGAAGACAGGATGGATGCCTGCATTGAAAAACGGACTGTTAAGACATTTGGCTTTAACGTATCGTGTTGTTACTGATTCAGAAGGGGGAACAAGTTGGTGCATCAGCGACAAACTGCAAACGAAACTTGACGAGGAATATAACCAGCTGGTACAGGATTGACGCGCTTTTCGATAATTCATTTCCCCCCCCGCTCACCTGCGTCGCCACCACTCTATCTACTTGACATCACCAATACCTTGCCTCGACATCTAGAAATCACGACAATGGACAGCGGGCTTGAGCGCCCCATTAGCATGCTATGTGACTTCTGCCTCTCCCTACCCATCAGGGGATGCTACCCTCGTTTACAGCCTTACTCCTTCCGGATACCGCCTGCAAAAACTGGCACCAGCACAAAATCCAACAAATGATTGGGAACCATGTTGTCCAAGCTGGTGCTTTGGACGTGGTTGTTTGCATTCTCGAGGCCTGGCTCGCCAGTACTTAGGGGGGGTCCCAGTTCCACTGCAACTGGCATCACTCATGAACCTTCCCTCTCCTATGCCCAAATCAACCCTCCATTATCCAGATTCCCTGGCTCGTGGGCTGGTGTGCAGCTGTACCAGAAAATTATCAGTCAACTGTTCGTGCATCATTGGATACCCTATCTCCACTGACATCCAATACTCTTGTCACTTCGATGGTGACTTCGCATCCATCCCACGAGACATAAAGTATTGGTCGAAAGGAAATCCAGTTGCAGTGACTCCACCATCGCGAGAGAGACGCATAGGGCTTTTCGAGAAACTGTTCAAGTATGCGTACGGGCGCCAAACCTGTATGTGGATGGCATGGAAAGAAAGAAGCCCACATACTAGGACGCTTTGCCTCTAGCGCTGCCACTGGAACTCCAAAGAGCAGTTGTCCCAGGAGCAAGCTGAGGAGGAAGAACAGTTGTCGATGGAAGTTTTGCAGCGGCAAGAATGGGAGAAGAAGGGATAGGTGAGGATGGGGGTTTTACCAGAAGATTGGGAGAGTCTGACGCTCCCTAAACTCTTTAGAGCCATGGGTGAAGGATCGCGGAAATGATCGCTGCGAACCAGGTCATGAAGCCTATGACGGAAACAACAAGGACCTCGGTGACGATGCACAGACTACAGTGAACCGAAACGTGTCCGTCTCACTCCACAACCATCCTCATCTGCTTTACCACCTAGTCCGTCAGGTGACACGCATCTCTTCTTACCATAATCCCAAGAAGACTATTATCTCCAAGTCCCTCCCAACATTCCTGCAAAGCAATATCTGGTGCCTCTATCTTCCTATGACCCAAATATTTACCCCGATGCAGTGAGCATTATCAGCAGCCAGTCTCAACAATGCGGATTACCTCCCACCAACAACGTGACCATGCCTCCCGGTTTTCCCCACAAGGGATCACAACCGCAACTTATGGAAGACTCTCCAGAGGGTTGCAAGGTAAATTTGCCCGGACAATATGACGACACAATTCGACTCGTGTTCCAGTTACCCCAACTGCGTTATGGAGTGCAAACAAGTAGAGACAAGTCTAAAGATCGGGCTCAGGATGATGGGATTCAACAGAACTGTTCATTTATAATGACCAAAGTGCGCAGGCTAACAGGCTGGAACCATGTAACTGACCCAGTCAAGTTCGAAAGATGGTTAAAGAGGCAGGGTCGGTGTTGTGGCCATGAATCCAGTCACAGCTACTTGCGAGCTTCCAGTCTACTACCCAGTCCTGCAAGTCGCCACGTCTTATAATTCTTATTAAACTTTTACTCCCTTGAATAGCTTATAAGACTTTTTACAATTTGTGGTGACTGGAAGTTCATTTGCAATAAGTACTTCAAGTAGATTAAAGTTGCTACAAGTAATATTATATCCTCCAGTCTATTTCAAGTCCCTGGGGAAATTCCTGATGTACCCTATGCCCTAGTAGATAGCAGATAAGCCACATGTATAAATACAGTAGTGTACTCATCTCAATTTATATCCTCTTCTCTTGCATACTATCAGTTGAGTGTCTGGCTCCTGAAAGCTCTCAAGTCACAGCTATCAGTAAGTTTTACTTACTTAGCCTCTGCACTCCCACTGCATCATCGTCTCTTTGCTTCAACAAACATTTCCCACAACTCTCAACATTCCAATTAGCAGGCAGATACTTGTGACAAGAAAGTCACCTCAGACAGTTCAAGATGTGACAACCAATTCATCGTCGGTGCACCTTACTAGTAGAGTCACTAGCAGATGGGTGTTACAGGCTTGGGCAATAGGACTTGTGACTCAATGCTGTGCCAGAGGGAAAGAAAAGACGTTGTCGGGATCATATTCATCTGTGCAGAGGATACTCAACTCACGAGCAACACAGATATTGCATTGACTCATCATGCATCATGCATCGTGGGTATACACGTTGTCTAAGCTAGAGCTAAATGTACAGGTAATATGCAATAAGTAACCAACATGTTGTTGAACAGATATATTAGTTTAGATCGAAGGGACAAAGGACATCACTTCTTCGTAAAGAAGTTCTTTCAGCTGATCCTTTGATAGATCA
>MIPV01009719.1:3048-16596 GCA_001983365.1 Amanita bisporigera | reverse complement strand
GCCTCTTGGATTAGCACCGATCTTGTCGGTGTCGGTGCGGTGGTGCTCGTCTACTGTCCCACCCTTGCTCTCCTGCTCTCTTGTTTGCACCTGGACATGGACATCCCTGCCTTACGAGAGATAACCGACATCACAGTTTTGAATGAGTGTACAGTACTCGGTATATCTCTACGTAATAGGTTTTACTCCTGCTCTGAAGTGTGGAATGCATGGGCCCCATGCGTATTACCCCTGTGTCCGCCGCGTTTCATGCCATGCGTTTTCCATTCCTATTACAACTACAACCGCGACGGGCGTGCATTATCCACGCCATGGAAGACATATTCGCCGCGAACATACAGTCTCTCTCCCTCGATACCGAATTCTGCATGCTATTCTCGCATGCTATCTCTTCAGACGATATAGCCACATTCACCGCTGTACTGCAAGAACGGCTTTCTCACTTTGTGCCAAACCTTCCATCGCCCAAAGACATTTTCTCAGACTTTGTCTCTTTTTGTGCGCGCCGCCGGTATCAAGACCTTATCGGTCCCACGCTTAAAGAGGCAAACATGGAACGGATAGCGCGCCGCAAACAGTGGAGGACAGTGCATAAGAATATTGTGCGTGATCTGGGTCTCAACTGGAAGTCAGACCAGCGTCATGGACGACAAGTTGCCCGTTTTGCTTCAGCACGGCGCCTCTATGTTTCCCGGCTTGACCAACCATACCCGCCGTGCAATCATTGGGTCGTTGATTCCCCAGCTATCTATGCTAAATGGGAAAATGAACTGAATTTTGGCAAGTTACATGACAGACGCACTGGCAGGCACCCCATGCATATGGTCGATTCTGCTAAACTAGCCGTGAATGTTTTGCCAGACGAAGATGCCTTCATATACGATGCTGCGATGGGAGAGCTTATTTGTATCGTTATCCGGAACTTCGCTTGCCATCCTGCGCCGCTCGCTTGGGTTGACTATGTCGTCCACAAGGCAGTCAGTTATAGGAAACCGACACGTGTAAGCAACCCATTGCATTATTTATGCATTATCAATGATACGGTGCATAGCTCGATGATCCCGGTACCATGGTTCAGGTTGGGTTTTCTGCAGGATCACGGAATGTGCCGGCCTTTGACTGGGTCCGTAATCTGCCAAAGAACATAGATCCTGCAGAGCACAATGAGCTCGACCGAAACATCAGTGCAGCATTCGCGCTTTTTTGGAACTTGTGTCGTTTTTGGTTGCCTGATCCTGTGATCCAGGACATTGACGAGTTCATGCTGAATACTGGGATTTATGCGATGGATGGGAACATGCGTACTGGTGCACTTGAGGGTAAATATACAGTTATGATGGGTGATATGGAATTCGAGTTCACGGATGCACGTCTTGCTCCCCCTTCTGGTGTCGTATCCCAAAATTATGCCCGGTATGTACATCACTTCTAGCTGTGGCAGAACTCGCTAAATGTGCCTTGCAGCGCAGTACACCATGAATACCAGCCACACAAATATCTCATTTCTTGGACAACAGCTCGAACACACAGCCAAGCCTATGGTAATGCATTTTATAATGCACAATATGCAATCCGGGTAATGAATGCTGGCAATACCCTGATCTCTTTCATGCCCAAAGATTGGCATGGTACCAGCTTACCACTCTGTGACCCCCATGAGTCAAATCCTGCATATATACAGAGGGGTTTAGCCATTGCAACACCTATTCGTTTGCCGAAGACTTGGGACGATTACCAGACTGGACTTATCAATAAGGAGGAAGCTATACAGAGTGTTTACAATGACGATGACATAATATACTACTAAACCATGGTAGTCGAGTAACAAGTTGTATGTGTCGAGTGTCAGCTCTTATCCGGTTATGGTCGGCAAGCGTTGGCCATCCTACATGGCCACCATGACTGCATACAATCCGAGAGCTATCAGATAGGGCGCAGCCCATTGAAGACTGGCGCGTGACATTAGTAACGTGTGAGTGGCATGTGACTAAGTCCGCCAGCATGCCTACTTCTCGGCCGCTTCTTCCCTCGTCAACGCTTCCGTACCATGGCCCACGATGTTCGTCGAACCGCGTTTCTGCATCAACAATTGATAAAATGTCAGGGAATAGGATATCGAGACGTGGAGCACCTAAGCTTTGACCATACCTCCTGCGCCCAGATTCCCATTGCCTTGGGTGGACCACCCGGGTGAGCTTATGGGGGAGACAGCCTGTGAGGGAGAAAGCTTACGCAGGAGATAGCTGAGGAGGGAGACAGCTGCAGGCCAGTCACAATCGTATTTGGCATACTATGACTAACTGGTTTACCACCTATGTACGGCGTTCCGCGGGACCTTGCGCATCCGCAAGACATGGCGCCATCGTCATCGTCAACCGTCTAGAGTGTTACTTGGCCGTTGTTAAACACTTGCCTCTTGGATTAGGACGGTCGGCGCTGGTGTGGTGGATAGAGTTGTACTCGTCCGCCGTCCCGCCCTTCCTCTCTTGCTCCTTTGTTTGCACCTGGACATGGACGCTATGCTGGATCCCTTGCCTTATGGACTTGCCTCTTGGATCAGTGGTGGATAGAGTTGTACTCGTCCGCCATCCCGCCCTTCCTCTCTTGCTCTCTTTTTCGCACCTGGATATGGACGCTATGCTGGATCCCTTGCCTTATAGACTTGCCTCTTGGATCAGTGGTGGATAGAGTTGTACTCGTCCGCCATCCCGCCCTTCCTCTCTTGCTCTCTTTTTTGCACCTGGATATGGACGCTATGCTGGATCCCTTGCCTTATGGACATAAAACCAGCATAGGACTGGATACCTGTGCGGTGGATAGCATCTTACGTGCCCGCCTCCCCACCCTTACCTCTGGGTTTAGAAGCGGTCTTGTTTGTACCTGGACTCTACGCTAGCTCTTCTCTCTCCTTCCGGTTACTTGGTTACCATCTGGGCTTAGCGGACCGTCTACGATGTTTGGCGGCCTGCGTGTATCTGGTAGGACCCTTTCTCTTTTTTGTTTGCCAGATTATACTGATTTATCCTGCAGGAACGGCATATTTGCCTCCCCTTTCCTAAGGCAGAGAATATAGAATGTGCGTTAACCTTATTTATATCTAAAATCCCACCTGATGGCCACATTGTGCAGGGCTGCCAATAATGTTCTTTGTAAGTAAGCGCCGCCATTTGGCCTTCTGCGCACGGCTTATATTTTTCGCATTAGACTCCTGTGTACTGCATTATGGCCCCATACCACTTGCCGTTTGGCACCTCTTGGGCTCCTGGTGGTCTTCTGGCAGCTGGGCAGCCTTAGACCGCGCTGCCATTTGTTTAATCTGCTACAATATTCCATAGGCTATACTGTGTATAACTTGGCCACTGGCTGGTGTTCTATAGGCCAAATAGACTGCATGTGGGAACATGGTGCATTAAGACGTCAACGTGGCGCTGTGTACTCCATTGCCAACCCACCTCCGACCCTTTCGCAATCGGCAACATGACACTTACCTCCCTTATTGACACCCCAGCCGCGCTATACCATACACTAGGCAACCCTTAGACTACGCTTTAATCTATTTACCTACTGTGATATTCCATAGGCTGCTAGTGTAAACCAACTGCATTTAGCGCCAATGGGCTTTAAAACAGCAACGCGGTGCCGCCTACTTTGCGGTATACCATGGATTTCCATTCTTTATCCCTTCACTCATTCTGCATACGCGCAAAGGAGTTATTATTAGCCGACAAGCCTGCCGATTTTGTCCAGTTCGTCCTCAGCGGGCTAGAAGTAGATGGCCGGCAGGCCGTTGTTGATCCCATCCTTGACGCTATCCAAGACGCTGAGTCCCTCACCGCTCTCCGGGATTATGACTCTGCCCTCGGAATTACCTCCAACATCGTCATTAAGAATGCCCCGCTAACAGTATATCCTGCTGCAAGAATGGAGGATACGCTCTCGCAAAATATACACATCAAGTACCAGTTCTACTCCTCAAAGGTTTGGCATTTTAGTGTGACACGAATATAATCTCAACTTTTTGTTGCTAGGGTTTTTTCACCGCCCCTGTGCACAAGATACCGAACCTTTGTATCGGGAAGTGGGGCACCCGCAACATGGTCCGCGTCCTTATCCCCGAGCTATATGACAGACAGCGGTCGCCATTTTTGACGCAAGAAGAACACCGCATCTTCTATGAACAAGGCTTGCGCCCTGCAGTGCAGGAGCTCCAACCGGATAAAGCTACCGAGTGGCCCCCAACTTACGACGCCGAGTTGTTCCATGGCCGTGGGCCCAATGGACGGTTGGTCCTGCAGACCAAAGTCATCCCACAATGGTTGGTACCACAGCTTGGTGACGCTATTCGGTGGCACTTAAGCACTCATGGTTGCACTTGGGGCACTGGCATGGTGTTCCTCCACCAGATACATGGTGTTAAGCATTCGAGCACACATGCTTTCGATCCTGCGGTGGCCCAGGAAGCCTTGTGTACTTTCCTGGCAGAGAATTCACTTGACCATCGAGACATGGGAACAGGACAGTGGTGGATAGATGTCGGGATTGAAATAAGCTCACTAAACGAGAACTGCCTTGCGTGGCGGGCAGATGCACATTACCACATCGTCCGGGCAGTCTGCGGGTTACCGGACCACATCGCCTCGCGCATTACGAAAGTTGGCAGCAGCAAGTACACGCGCGATATGGCTTCTCACCTCCCTGCAGTCGCAGGATGCCGCATCAGTCCAGGACCAATGGCCTCTGGACCATATGGGGTGGAGTACTTCCAAATGTACACCACCGACAAGGCACTCACATATTGTCCAACTGGTTTGCATTACGGAAAATTCATTTCTTGCGCCGATATTCTGCGAGGAAAGTCCAACGACTACATAAATAATTTGTACGACCTGTATCGAGACGCAGTTGACTCCAATTATTCTCTCGCTCGTCTTGAGGTCCATGTCCCTCTGGTAAATGCATGCCATGTTCTTTTCGACCTTGATGCGGCATTATTCCGGCAATCTCTGGTTTCGTTTCCGCCTGTAATCTGGTGGTAAGTCCTTCCTTCTTTACGCTTAAACTTGTTAAAACATTCATTAGGAGTTTACGCTGCTACCGTGCCCTTGCCCTGCAATTTGTACTGCAATGGCAGGCCGAGGGTTTACCCGAACATCGGTCTGCAAAGTCAGCCCTTTTACTCACAGCAGCAAGTGCATGGCTATTGAATAGCCTACACTCAACACCTGCTACAGGTGCATCGGTTAGGCTGCTTTTAGCTGCCGCTTTACCACATGTTGCTACTGCAGGTGCCGACCCGAATATACTGGCTTATGGCATCCCAATGGATGACGACACCATTACATCTAGCGATTTGGAAGATGACGCGCCCCCTCGTACTCAGCGGCGCCGCGACGCAATCACTTTACCCGCGTACCCATACGGCCTGGTTTTCTTACGGAAAATTTCCGTTTCCCATAGCTTCCCAGTCCCACGTCTAAGCGGGAATGGGCATCTGTTATCCGAGAAAGCATTTGAGTATCTATTTGGCACCCCTTTCCACAAGATAGGTGCCAAATATCTCAGTATCGGGGTACCACTACCGATCCACCCTACACGCGTCAACAATAGAAAAAAGCGGACCTTGGCATGGGAAAGTGCGCCACATGCATCAACCCAGGTCGATTTTGCTCTCGCACGCCTTGGGTTGCGCTTTCCATCAGCACCACCAGCAGTCCATGGTGAAGGGGATGTAGATGCAGATGAGGTGGATTATGCATTTGTGGGAGATATAATGCACTCTGGTGATATCGATACGCAACTTACTGCATTATGGCGGCAATTCCTCCTCGACTTGACATCCAAGGCACCAAACCCAAGGGGTGCTGGGCTGCCATCATATTGCAAGCTCACACCAGAGCAACGGGCTACAGTCAACGAAGCGACATACCAGGACCAGAATCTTGCAAGGTACTTCCGCAACTGCCAGTGGAAGATCGCCACCAAACAAGAATGGGTGAATCTTTTCGACCGGTATTTCCCCCCCCAGGATCGCATACTAGCTGGCAAAATTCAAAATTTTTTCGGGTGCTTGTACTTCCAAAGATGGTGCGAGCTCAAGTCGCAACTCAACAACACAACTTTCTGCCAAATCTGCACCGCTTTGAAGGCACGGTTCAACGATCTCTATTGGTTGCCTTACGCACAAGCCGACCATATTTGGTACACGAAACTAAACTACAAGTGCCAGAAATCCAGTGGGTTTCTGCGGAATGTTGCGTCGCCGCAAATCCTGGTCAATGGCCCTGCGCCAATTTGGGTCCACGACGCTGCGCCCTTTGATGCAGAACTCTAAAATTATGCTTGTTTGTTTATAATCTTATTCGTAACTATATCTGCACATCGTGTTGACAGAATGTTCTGCAAGGTGTTTAGCTGGCACGCAAGTCATGTTTAAAACGATAGAAAACGGCTAGTAGAATGGGGCGATTATCAATTACAACAGCGCACGTCTCTTGACCCTTTGTATTCACACAAATCCCATGCAATTTATTTTGATATATACACTACTAACAAAAAACGACGACAATACTGACAACGGCAATGGCATAGTTCTGGTACGAATTAAGGTACAAAACCACATGCATTCATCTAGCCAATGTAAATGTTTTTGTAAACCCATCAATCAAAATATCACATACTTACTCAAAATACCCTGCTGCTTTTCGCGAGGAATTCCGCTGCCAGCTTTTCACTGCTACGCACAATCCGTTCTGTCACCACGCGCTGTAGCTTTAGCTTTTCCCGCCATTCCCTTGACGTATGCACCTTGAGCAGGCCTTTCTGCGGGTCCTCTTGTCGTCTGCGGTAGTATTCTTCTGCCAACGGTGACCACTGATCTCCAGCATAACCCGATGCCATCCAAGTCTTTTGCTTCGGCCACCATGACGAATGCGATGCATCTGCTCCTCCCTCAGATGTCAAGATGCAATAAACACCACAAATGATGTTGATATCGTCTTCTTCCAGCTTGTCATCCATGAACAATGTGTTCCCATGGTAGCCAACAATCTCGTCGGCACATGTCGGTCCATCTAGGACAGCTATATCGGGAGTCATCTCCATTGCCATTCTACCAACAAGGCCTCCACGGAGCCGCATTGCGCGTCCGCGGCACGACCGCAAAATTCCCTCCTTGTATGACTGGTATGCCATGTAGTCTTCTTCCATTGGCTCGAAGTTCACCGGTCATCTTCCGAGCCCCATTGATGTCTCCTCTGTCAATGGCCTGCAGTGTTCCTCCCCTCTTACCACTTCCACGACTGTGCGGAATGGGATGCCGAGCTCCAAAAGCCCACGGCCAATTTCCACCATTAAACGCCAGTGCTTTCTGTAAACCAATAGTACCGTCGTTGCACTCGCCGTCGCTATGAACCACCTTGACTTGTCTTCCGACTTGTTAGGAGGACGCAGGATGTACAGAACCTTCCTGTCGCTTTCATTCAAGTTGCTCGTCACCCGTTCAAGTTTCACATGGTGCATATCACATGTAAATGCTGGTGTTACGACCAAGTGCCGGCTGATGTCCCAACTTGGTGACAAATCCTGGTAATTCCTGTTACTCGCAATCACTGTATTATGGAAGTCCACAATTGCTGTGAAGACAGCTGCATGGTATTGCAATTCCACTGGTCCATATAGAAGCTGCCTGATGGCTTGTATAACACCATCCTTTGGCAAAACTTTTGCTCTGATCTTCGCAGCTGTTTCCACATCGTGCGCCTTCGGACTATGTAAGTCTGGATGCCAGCTCTCAAACAGTTCTGCATGAAATCCGTGACGGAACTTGAGATATTCCACAATGGAGATGAACGTATATGAGAATTCTCCCTCTATCTGCTCAATCTCCTTTGCAGCTGCTGCTCACACTATTCTCAATGTACGCAGCCCGACCAGCATTTCATCTGGTTTGCGCAGCTCTGAGGGTCCAGATGGTTCGTCGTCGTCGTCATCGTCACTGGCCTTGCTGTCATTGCCGAGTAAAGGGTCCTCTGGAGCATCCACTCCCTTTGGATATTTGGGCAGTTGTGGACACAAGTCCCATTCATCCAAATGGGACCAGTATCTCCGCTGGTACCTTGTAAATTCAGCCCATGTGCAATACGCTTCATGCGCCACCAAGAGGGTACGCCGATAGAATGTTGGATCATCGTCGTCCTGCTCCCACCAGTATACTTTCGACTTCTTGCACAAGCCCTTCTGTGCATTAGCTTTGAGTTGCTCCCGTCTCTGCTTCTCCTTAGTAGTTTCTATTCTTTTCCGCTCTTCAAGTTTTTGCACCATCCGCGCCGCAAACTCCTCCCACATTTCGAATGGAAGTTGCCGACAGCCTTTATTTATGATTGATCTGGGTTCCACAGCTGGAACAGGCTCTGCAGCCATGTCATCGGAATGAACATGTGTTTCTTCATAGCGGTTTACGTCCATGTAATCAATATCGCCAGATGGGGAACCAGGGGGTGGTGAAAGTGGGGACTCCAACATCTCTTGCAACGGTACAATAGTATCGCTGTAGACGGCCGATCGTGCTTTTGCTAGTGCTATATATGAGGTTGGTGGTAAAAACCAGTCCGTCATACCAGGATCAACAGGTTTAACAGTGCCGTATTCATGCCCCCATATGAACCATATTGGAACCCTCGCTCGTGAAATACGGGTCACCATTGGCCCCCACAGTGTCTGAAATGGATCTAAAAACCCTCCTGGTCGCAGGCCTGCTGTAAGATTGCAGATAATTGATCCTCGCAGCCGATCTAAGAAAACGCAAGGAATTGGGTCTCTTTTACGGCTTGCCAGCATAGTAAACGCCTCCTCGAAGCATTCATCCTCATATTCAGTCAACCATAGTGATAGATAAAACGTGACGACAGCAGTCAAGAGTGGAAATGCTGCAAGCGCATGCCGCACACAGTGCAGGGTGCTCTCGCGTGTTTTGTGTGATTCCCGGTATCCAAAATGGTGTGGCCAGTATGGATAATCAAGTGTTGGGAAGTATTTCGCCTTGGGGTGTTCGTTTTTCAGATGCTCAGCAATATCAAGCAGACTGCTTTCGAGGTCCGTCCATTCCTGACGCAATGACTTTTCCAGTATATAACATGGTGGATTTCCATCGAGGTGCACAACAACATCTTTAAGTCTATCATGGCTCACAGCAAGTGCTGACAAGAGCTGATCATGGTGAATCGGTTTGCATGGATAGAATGCGCAATATATTTCACTGTCTTCTAGTTTGCGTGGATTTAACATATTTTGTGGCGTAGTTGACAAACGGTCAGTTACTGCATGTGCAGGTAACGTCCGACTCAACGGAGAAACGATGAGTCCGGCCTGATCATGCCATATGCAATGCCTGTACATCTCTGGAAGCTTTCGCCTCTCGCGACTCGTGTTTCCTGTTCGTCTAGCTGCCATGGATCAAAACTGGCTAGCAGTGTTAGAGTAGTGGTTTAGCCGGAAGTACATATATCATACTTACGGAATGTAGAGCATGCCGGGTTAGTACAGGTAGGTGAAAAACTATGTTGAGTTGAGTGGAATAAATTTGGACACAAAGGTGATGTAGTTACAATGCACAATAAGACGACCCAATCGAACGACGACGGACGGGCTTCCTGGATTGCGAGTAAAAACTCTGCTACCCAGGGCACCTAGAATAGAATAGGCGTGTTCTAAACGTTGCTTGTAAGTTGCGAGTAATACTCTGCAACGTGAACTTGAACGTTTGAACGAAGCTCCGACCATTTCGGGACGCGGCAATTTGGCGCCAGAGTACGAATGTTATGTAAGACATTTGCTACAGTTGCTTACTTCAATACTTTCTCACGCGAGCCTTTTTTGGCGTCATTATCTAATCGCGCTTGGACTTCCACGTCATGAGTCAAACTCACACTGACCGCTGCGCCGTCACCAGTACACCGATGAGCTAGATGTATATGAGTTCTACTCATGCGTCTGCACAATGTGAAATGCTGTGTCGTCACCAGTGTGCAACTCACACCGATGAGCTAGATGTATATGAGTTCTACTCATGCGTCTGCACAATGTGAATGCACTCCAGGCGGAAGCCCTTCGCAACATCATGTATCGTTTATATCGCCGTCAAGCAGACTGAATTCTCACAAACACATTTTGTCCAGCATCGTTTCACGAAGTGATATTTCGGGAATATGATATGAACCTGCACTTTGCGCAAACATGATGTTCGTCGAACGGGTGTACGCTATCCACAAATATGGTGTTCGTCGAACCTCCTTTTCTTAATCAACAACTGATAAAGTGGCATAACCACAAACGTGATGTTCGTCGAACCTCATTTCTAAATCAACAACTGATAAAGCGGCATACCCCATTTAGAGATTAGCCCACATACGTCTGCACAATGTGAATGCAAGGCTCCAGGCCGAAGCTCTTCGGAACGTCATATGTCGTTTCTATCGCCGTCAAGCAGACTGGATGTTCACAAAAACGACATTCGTCAAGCATCGTTTCTGAATAACACCTGACAAAGTGGCATATTTAGGGAATAGGATATGGACCCGCGCTGTGCACAAACACGATGTTCGTCGAACCACATATCTGAATCAATAACTAAAGTACGCTATCCACAAATACGAAATTCGTTAACTCACACCGATCAGCTGGACGCATATGAGTTCTACTCATGCGGCGTTACCAGTGCACAACTCAGCTAGATGTATATGAGTTCCACTCATGCGTCTGCACAAGGTAAATGCATTCCAGGTGGAAGCTCTTCGGAACATCATGTGTCGTTTCTATCGCTGTCAAGCAGACTGGATGTACCCTGATGACAAACACGATGTTCGTCTAACCTCGTTTCTGTATCAACAAGGCGATTGGAACGAAAACACCACCCTTGAATATCCGACGAGTAATGGTGAAGTTATCGCCGATGATGAAACCACTACATTCAATATGGTATGTTAGTTTAGCTGATAAAAGTGAATACTACATTTATTAATAGTTTTACAATCGTTGCACAATCAACGGTCTTCACAAGTGTCGACTCCGGCCCCGATGGCCCCTACGATGCCCCCTACGGCGGCCCTCCATCAATCTGTTGCAGCGTGTACTTATGTCAAGCCTCCTGGGGCTCCCAGTTGGCCATCCATCTACCTCCCGCGTATTCGGAAATAGGTGGAACGTGAAACGCGCGAACCCGCGCTGGTATCCGCGTACTGTCCAATGTTGCCTCTGCTCCGAGTCCGACGAGTGTGCTCCCCCCCTTTACGGACGCACTTTCCAGCACTTAGTTGAGAGCGAAAACTCAAAACTCACATAATCACCCAATCCACGACCCGCCTGTTTTCGACGGCCGCGAAAATCTCACTCGCATAGGCGTTCACCGCCAGACGAGTCATCCTAACCGCTTCCCTTTCCTCCCTGCTAGGTAGCCCCCAACTTTTTGTTGTTATGATAGTAAAGATACGAGTGGCCATGGCGGATGAGCAGGGCGCGGGAAAGCGGGAAAGCGGTGGGTGGCCGAGATGTAGATGACGTGAAGAATAGTGACCCGCCTCAAGGCGCGCCATCTATAGCGCCCAGCTGGGCGACAAGAACTGTCATAGCTAGTGTATCTCCCCTTGACATATGTGAGGAGCATCGTCCAGAGGTTTCTGTCCTGCATCGCCATTATCAGTAGCGTCCAACAGACGGCTGAAAGCAAATGCTTTTTGGCTCGTCGGCGCGTACGTATCCAAGGTACGCACAGTCTCTTGCATGTGCCCATTCTGGTTCAGAAGAGGCGGTAGGCCAAGAGTTTACAGTTTCTCGATGTATCACAAAATAGCCTGGATAAAAAGTCTGGAATATATCGTGGCAGTGCTCACGCCTGCTTCAGAGCCAGGGCTAGTTTCGCTGCGCATGGATGATTGCCAGCTGAGACCAGCAGCCCTGGAGATACTGTGAGCAGAGCGTGAACTTTAATTATGGCGCTCATTGACTTTGCAGGTCGTGCCGTCCGCACATCATCACTCCGACATTTATACAGAATCTATAGCTATATGTATATAACCAAGAACCATTTTTAGGCAAATGTTTTTTTACCATTTGGAAGCTTATATATAGGATATATCATCCCTATAATAAATAAGAAATTGGTGGATCAGTTATAGAGATATGGAGGGTTTCATGTTTTGCCTCTATTGTGAATACTTTCCTAAAATGTGCACATGTGACATGTTACATGTCACAGCAAGGAGGTGTGGTTTAAGGAGGGTACATTCTTATTGCTATGAGGTAATGAACACTTGCTGACTATTTTGGCAAAATACAAGCATATTAACACCTAGTACCCTGAGAACCATGGGAACAATCCATTTTTAGATTTGACATACCAATGGGCTTGGCAGGTTGTGGGGAGGTGGCAACATGTGTTGCCAGGTCATGTGCTGGTGCAAATGGGTGTTGGGAGATTGCAGGCAGGTAAGCAATGGGCTTTTCAGGTGGTAGGCAGGTGGCAATGGGCTTGGTGGGTGGTGTGCAAGTCCAAGCAGGTATTGAGAGGCAGTGGGAAGGTGGTAATGGATGGTGCTGGGTGGTGGACAGGAGGGAAATGGCAGCAAGCAGGCAGTGGGCAGGGCGGAGGCTGGGGTGGCAAGCAGGCAGCTGTGACTAGTGAAAAAAAGTCTGGTCCAGTCCAGTCTTTTGCCCATTTTTAGGTGCAACTGGACCAAGACTGGTCTTTTTCACCTGGTCAATTTGGGGAAACTGGACCAAAACCAGTCAAGACCAGTCACACCAGTCACAGCTCAAGCACACAACCAGTTGCCAATCAATGGCCAACTGAAACCATGCTAGTTGCTGTCATCTCAGGCTGCATTTAATGGTGACTTGGATGGCATTGCTAAAATTAGACTAGCATTGCCACCAGCTCGGAGCCATAGCCAAGCCAATCAGGAGCTGAGCTGGAGCCAAATTTTCAAAGCCAGCTACAGCCAGCTCTTTTTCTTTTTTGTTTTGAATAGAAATGGGAATTGCTCTGAAGCTTTCTTCTCAAAGACTTCTTTCCATTTGTTGTATTCCAATGGGAGGGTAGTTGGTGGTTCATCCTTCTTGAGCTGATGCTCCAGTGATTGGGAGGTGGATATTTTTACTCTAATCCAATAGTTGTCTTCTCCCCACTGTTTACTGTCAAGTGCCAGCTGCCAGATTGGTCAGTTATCCTTCTCTTCTATTCGCTCTAGTTGAATTGTTTGACTTCTCCAATCAATCATTGGGTTATGTTTTTCTAACCAAGCGATTCCCAGAATTAAACCCTGTCTCCTAGTTTTGTGATCAGGAACCAATTGTCATATGCTGTTCCCCCTATGGAATAATTGATTTGTGTTTGGTGAGTGATTACTCCATTGGTGTTAATTGTCCCATCAGCATTCCAGACTTGAAGTGGTTTTCATAATTTTTCTTTCTGTAGGTTCTTCGTGGTTTCTTCGTCAATAAAATTTCCATCAGCTCTGCAGTCAATTAGTGCAGAGGTTTCAGCAGGTAGATTGGACA
>MIPV01009717.1:1048-15126 GCA_001983365.1 Amanita bisporigera | reverse complement strand
GCCCAGAATAGTCGATCAACAGGAAAACTTAAGCTCCACCCAGAGTAACAGATTGCAACTGATCGCCACAGCCCATCGCTAGGAAACAGGAGTCTGTATCAAAACCACAACCATCTGTTCCGGTTACCACCACAACAGTGCAGTAAGCGGAATTTTCCCGGAAAATTGTAACAGGCCGTGCATCCACAGGAGAAATTTGACAGAGTCCTTTTGTATTAGTAGAGTCAGAAATGTATATAAAGCACAGTATCTTGTAGTACATAAATGACAGGAAAATGCAATGAATCAACATCACCTATGACTTAGAGCAAGTACTAAGCAAGAAGTCCGCTATACCCTTTGTTCTTGTCTTCGTGCAAGTCTGCTACAGTTCTGTCACCATGCATTAGCATTACCACAACTGTTGTTACCTCCATGCTTTTCCGACTACCGTTCACCCGCATGCAAGTTCCACTAAAGTCCACTACTTCTGCTACCATCCGCTAAGTCCGCTATTCCCGCACTTTTCCGTAAATTCCGAACTTTCCTGCAACACGTGACTTCACAATCATTCACCAGCGTTGACAGACCTCTTTGACAACCTCACCAAACTACTCTAGGGTCTGTGTCTAGACCGTGGAGAGATATATTATCTTGGCTGCCCCGGTGAGGCTTTTCAAATCAAAGATATTCACCATCAGCACTGCAAGACAAACCAATGCCACGTTTTGATTCTGCCAACCCGCGACAACTTCCGAGATACTTTGCAGAACTAGACTTATTAATTCAAGAAACCGGGATTAGAAGCGAGCAGCAAAAGAAGCTCTACGCATTGTGCTACCTGGACGATGATGTCTATGACATATGGGTATCAGTTGACGCATTCGACAAGTAGTGTTTTAAAGTCCAGTCCAAAGACCACTGAAAAGACTGAAACCGGACTGAACCGAACTGATGGCAACCGGACGATTGGTCTCGGTTTTCCTGATTCTGGAGCTGGTGCAGTTTCAGTCTTTGTATTTTGGAAAAAACACAAAAACCAGTCAAAAACCGGTTGCAACCAGTCTTTTGCAAAGACCGATGGTCAGCTATATATGGCCTAGTTTCCAATATATTTCCCATAATTTTTAGTATTTTTTGGTAATTGTTAGATCATTGTTTACCAGTTGGAACATTGCTTTTGCCATGCCACACTATATACTTAGTATACACAGTGTAGCATGCATAGTAATGGCCCTACACTCACCTGGATGCTCCTAGGAGTTTACAGGACCTGCATTCAGTGGTATTTCCCACCCTTAGCTTGCAGGCAATCAGTAAAGCAGATGTCTTCCTAATAAGGTAAGTAAGTTTGGGGCTTTGAGTTGCACAACTACATATGAACAAAACACATATTTCACATAGTTTCTACCTGTCCCTGGGGGTTTTTGGGGTCGCTGAATCCATTGCTGAGGTCTGCTTAAGGCCACAACACGAAACAGATGAGATATGGGGATAAATATCAGTTTGTCTTCATTATTTTGTCATTTCTGTTTATATACATAAGAAACCAGTTGCAACCGGTTGGCAACCGGTCCGAAAACATGTACCAGACTACCAAAGACCGGTCTGACCAGTTTTGGTCCGGTCCTGGTCAAATCTGAAAAAATAAAAGACCAGTTCAGTCCGGTTTTTTCCAAAAATGGCAAAAAAACCGGACTGAACCGGACTTTAAAACACTATTGCGAGTCAGAAATATACACAGCGTTCAAAGTGGAAGTCCATGGACTCTACAGCGGAGTTATAGATCAGCGGCGTTATACACAGGACCACTTAGACCAGCTCATTGAAGACACATTGCGGAGCAGAATTAGCACAGCAGAAGAGTTAAGCAGCTACTACCAGCACTTTCTAGCGATCACCCAATACCTCATTAAGAATGGATGGCTTTCCATACAACAGCAGAGTGAGGCATTCTTCAAAGGATTCCAAATCTGCATTGCCACGCAGATGTACCAATGGATGCACACTCAGTACCCACATGTACACTGTGGAGATCCATTTTTGCTAGAACAGACATTAGCCGCCATGCAGGAAGTCATTCAAGGACCATCTCTATATGACATGTTAATCAGCAAGGCCACAGTCCTGTTATATGTAAGCAAAGTGGAGTTACGCCCATCACTTCTGATCTAGTCAGCGCCACCAATGCAGTATGTTGAACGCGAGGAGATCACCACTAGTTTTGAGCAGTTTGGACAGGTCATGATGCAATCGTTCGTGCAGTCCCTAACCACCAACAAATGCCAAGTTCCGCCTACTATTCCGCAGTCCTGGAATCATGCAACTAATGTACCTGTGACAACAGAGGGTTGACCCGCTATGCTCTACATGCCACCTCACAGAGTACCACAAGTAGCTAGTCCATGCCAGTTATGACAGCGCAAGTCACAGAGTTTACAGTGGAAGATGAAGCAGAGGAGCATCATATCCTCAGGCATCTCATGGCAATACAGGAAAAGAAGAAAGCCACAGTGGAGAAAAGGGAGGTTCCACAGCCTGCACAAGGAGAAGGTAGTACACATACAAGCCGTGACACTACAGCCACAGAGAAACCCACAGAAATTGCGATAGTAACAGACAAAGAGCCACCACTGCCATTCTCAGATGTCTGTGACATCACGCAAGTTTACCTAAGCAGTGCACTTCCCCACACATATGACAAACCCACTTCTGCACCAAGTTCCACAAGTTCCGCTTTCCCACAGCCATGTATTCCCACTGTCCCATGTCATGATGACATCCTACAAGTTCCAATATGGTCTCAAAAGAAGGAGGAAGAACACATCATCGAAGAAATTAAGCAAGAGTTACCTAAGTTAAGTACTAAGACACCAGAGTTTCCACCACAAGGGTGTGATCAGATGGAATGCAAGAGAATGCTGAAAGAAGCACAAGACATGGACTTCCTTAGGATGGGAGAGGACACAGTAACAGATTGGATTAGGATGACACACGATGAAGACATCAATCATAGCACAAGCAGAGAATCCCTGGAAGATGGAATTATGCTGGAAGACATTCCAGTGATACCATGTGGTCCCTCTAAGCCCGGAACACAGAAGGAAGTATCAGGAGATGTCATACAGTTAAACTATCACTTGAACAACAACACACCACTAAGCACTACAACAAAGCAACTGCCAGCACTTACCTGGTGCACTAAGACGATTCCTGCATTTTCTGCTATTCTGGGTTTCACCTGCACATGCAAGGCAAAAGAGACTGCAATGCAAATGATTAAATTGCAAAAAGAAAAAGGACAACAAGAAAAGGTGACAAAGAACCCACTACACATTATCATACAGCATTGGTGGATCCATCAACACGTCACCCCTGCTCCCATGCCCCTTGCCCATGTTCTCCTCCGCTACAACTCCCATGCCCAACTCCGCTGTGATGGCTGCTGCGACCACTTGTTGCACCTCCTGTGCACCATCATCACTGCCTTCCTCTTGCTCCTTGTCACTCCACTCCACAACCTCCTTCAACTTCACCCTCTTCAACACACACCCCGAGACAGACTTCCCACCCATGGTACAGATTTGATGCAGGTGTTGGCACTCCCCACAGACCTTGCTCTTGATCCCCACAGATGGATAGCACATGGTTCCGGATTTGACACATCTACAAGTCTCATCAGCTACAAGACAAAGCATGACGGAGTTTCGCTTACCAATCACATGCTGGATCATTTGGCATACCCAACTTCAACCACTTTGATGGCCCTGCTTCTCCTGCCACTGTACTCGCTGCCCTTAGTCATTTTTGGCTCACCTTTGATTTCAAGCACGCCACCTCTACCACATTTGCTGCAACAAGTTCCACCAAAGCCTCCTGATCTCCTGCAAGTATGGCCGCTTCCGCTGTTTCTGCTTCTGTGCATACACTTGCAACATCCACTGGCGACAAATTCCACACCCTTGACTTGCTCTTGGGCCACGGTTTTGGATGAAGTTTCTGCGCTGCCCATGTTGCCTCTTCTTGTTGATGACGAAGAGCCTCCTGCTGTTATGCCAACATGCAAGAACATTCAACCACTTCTGCTCTTTCACATGCCACCTCTTCCTCTCGCATGCAATGCTCCGCATCCTCACATTCCTGCCACACCTTCTCCTCTAGTCATTGCACCAAAAGATGCCATCCCTCCATCCGAATTTGTGCTGCTTCCACCTCCTCTGCTTCCTCTCACGCCCATCATGCCTCCATTGTGGTGATGTCCTCATCATGCTCAATGCTAAGGTTTTGCGATGTGGAAGAAGACATTGTGTTAGAAAAGACAAGACAAAGGTTAGGGAAGGATAAGACAAAGGTTAGACGAAAGAACAATTTAAAAAGCCTGTTGATGGGATCTCATGAAGAAGCCAAAGAAGTCACCAAAGGATTCTCAGGAACAAGAAGGAAGCCATGCTTGCCACAAAAGCTCAAGTATGTTTCCCGCTATGCTACTCAAACTTCTGCACTACCAGAATACAATACGATGCACTTGGAATACAACCAGAATTCACAGCGGCCTGCCACATGCCTATGTGCTCAATTTATCACCGACCAGCGTACTAATCATGACCACCCACCCTTATCCCATACTGGACGACACCAATTACTGCGCACATTTAAGACAAATAAGCTGCCTTACCATCAACATTGACCAAGGGCGGTCAATTTTTCAACTGGGGGGAAAATGATGAGCTGTGCCCAGCTGTGACTGCGGATCACGCTCAGGAGTCACACCATGACCTGCAGTAGGTTACCATCAAATGGAAGAAGACGCACGCAAGAAGTCTGCTATGGAATGCACAAGCCTTGGATGACTACAGCATTTGTGCTATCAATGACAAAAGTCTGCCACAGAACATGACTATCCACCCAGTGACAATTTCCGCAACTTCCACACCACCACAAGAATTCTGCCTTTCCACCCAAACACCGCACTTGCATCCATGACAGACCACGTGACTTCCACTCCAACCCCTTGAGATCGCACCAACTACCCGATGACTAAGCACTGCCACTTCCGCTTTAGGAAACTCCATGTCAAGACCCTAGATTCCGATGCACCCAGAATAGTCGATCAACAGGAAAACTTAAGCTCCACCCAGAGTAACAGATTGCAACTGATCGCCACAGCCCATCACTAGGAAACAGGAGTCTGTATCAAAACCACAACCATCTGTTCTGGTTACCACCACAACAGCGCAGTAAGTGGAATTTACCAGAAAATTGTAACAGGCCATGCGTCCACAGGAGAAATTTGACAGAGTCCTTTTGTATTAGTAGAGTCAGAAATGTATATAAAGCGCAGTATCCTGTAGTAAATGACAGGAAAATGCAATGAATCAACATCACCTATGACTTAGAGCAAGTACTAAGCAAGAAGTCCGCTATACCCTCTGTCCTTGTCTTCACGCAAGTCTGCTACAGTTCTGTCACCACGCATTAGCATTACCACAACTGTCATTACCTCCACGCTTTTCTGACTACACACCAGGGCGAACTGGATACAGGAAAATGCATCACAATACAAACATCACAACAATCAAAATTTGAATGCCGATTATGTATATGAGTGCATGTGCCCTCGGAGCGATTTTATCCGATCCTGTACAAACATCAAAAATGAGATGAAATATATATGCTGCCAGGGCATTAGATGAACATTCCCATAGCCCCAGGGAAACATCATCAGGGAAATGTCCCTGGTACATTTAAAAGCAGATTGAATATAAACAGTTCTGTGATGTTGTTGGGATATCCTGGCTACCGCATCCTGCCAATCTCTCTAGCGTGACATCACCGCAGCATTGTCATGATGTTGCCGCAGTGCCACCACAATGCTGCCGCAATGTTGTTGTGGTGTCATCATGATGTCATCGTAATGTCGTCGTGGTGTCGTCATAATACTGTTGTCATATCATACTCAGAACATTGAACTGGTATCTTGCTTCAGGTATCTGTCACACGCAATGGCATGGTTGGAAAACATTATATTGCTGACTGGCTATGGTATGTATGATTCGTAGGAAACTATTAGAATGAATGGAGCAAATAATTAATGTGAAGGAATGACAACTATGAAAAAGAACGGCAGTTAGAAGTAAAATGTAACATTTACCAAATGCTAAGGTCCTCAATATCCCTCTGCCATGCTGGACCATTTTGGCGGGTGCCAGGGTCTTGTGGCAGTTCATCTGCAAACATTGCAACATCCTTTTTACAAATTGAATTGAAGATGCTACCAGTTCATGTCAAAGACAGGAATTGGGATATTGGAACAAACTCACCAATGTAATATTTCTGCAGCTGGTCTGTCTGCCGTCGCCAGTCTATGTGCCTTCGTCCTAAACCTCACTAGTTGCTTGTCCATGAACTTCCAGTATTGCTGCGATGCATCCGATGAGTCCTCACTTTCATCTTCATTATTTTCTTCACTGTTGTTTCCATTGCTGGGGCCCCATGGGTTACCACTGTGATCATGTTCATTTTCATTGTCTTCTGGATTGCCCTGTGCGCCATTTGTGCCTGTTTGATTGATCGGAGCCCCATTCTCTGTTCCACTTGCTGGTTGTGGTGGACTCAATTTTTCAAGTTCCATAAGGCAAGCACGCTGAAATGTGATTAGTATGGAGTCTGTATGAATAATAGAACATACATACAAGAAAACTGACACGGTGCCAGTGCGCAGCTGTCAGAACTGTTTCACGAGGTGCAAGTTGCTTTGTTAACTTGTTGATACCAGTCCCAGAACATATGGATCTCATTATCTGTGCATCATGTGAATGGAAAATTCTTATTATGATCATGTAGACATACCTTAGTCTTCATCAAGCCATGATTCTTAGTCAGGAGAGTCCCCACCAAATGCTTCAGTCGATTCTTTCCATCCAAGTCATTGAGGAGATCATGAGATATCTTGAAAATGTCCGGATTCTCTCGCATTTTTGCCTTAGTTTAATAGGGAGAATTCTACTCTGTTAAAAAAAGATGAGAAAATGTGTGAATTACCATGACATGATCAACAAGACTGTTATGATATGCTGTTAAGTCAGGCAACATGAGAATGGTTAATAGTCATTCTGAAAGGCCAGCCTTTTGGATGTGTCATTTTCTGTTCAATGATGACAACATAGTAGACAAACCTTGAAGCATTCTTTCTTCAGGATGTCCATGGCCCCAGATGTTGACTGTAGTTTCTCGAGGCACTCAAGGTTTGCTTTAATATCAATTAACATATGAGCTGGGCTTGGGAGCTGCAGGTAATTGAGTTTATGCATGGCATCCATATTACAACATGAAAATGCTCACCTCGGTAAATGGCAACATTAAGGAGCTTGGGATATTCAAATTCTGGCAAATGCATGCAGAATAAGATTGGATTCTTTTCTTTGTGCGAGGGGTGTATTCAGAGCTGAACAATGGACTCCCATGGCTTGAAGATGAGTTGACACTTGGTGCTGCTTCACTCCCCCATCCACTGTCATCATAACGGTCAGACTGGTCACGCTGAGTGAATGGTGGTCCAAATCCATCAGGATCTGAGTCGTTGTCTTGGTCTTCAGACTGTGCTACAAATTCAAGTTGAATCCGAGTCATTAAGTACGGTGCCAACCACCAGGCAATGAGACTTACCATTGCCACTGCTAGTTGAGAATGTGGAATTAGTATGAGTTAGGGCAGTCCGAAATATGTCCCGCAGCATTTGGTGAAGGCAAGAACAATGCAGTGGTGTGACATTGAATGAACTGTGCCAAAAAAAGATTGATACGTCAATTGAAACCCCAGTCATGTGCTGCGGGCTCTTTACATTGCCAGCATATTATGGAGTACATTATTCTGGAGGTGGGTAGTATATGAATGGGTAGTATAGATTCTGCGCAATTGGCTGGTAATGAGAAGCAGCGCCTGGGGGAGCCTGCTGAGACAGCATGCTACCTGTATGCATGGGAAATCCCTGCCCTCCATTTGCCTGAACAGTGATTGGGGCTGGTGAGACGTGTGAGCCATATGATGGTGGTTGTGGCCATCATGCTTGCCAGATGTGGCTGGGAACTGGTTGCGCAAAAAATGATTGATCTGTTGTTTGATCAGCAAAGTGATTTGGCTGAAATGGCGGTGGTGCTGGCAATGGTGCCTGCCAGACATGTCTGGGAACTGGTTGGAGCAGTTGCCCCACAGGTTGACCTCCAGTTTGATCAGCAACTGAATTGCTTGTGCCACCTTGAGAATGGGATATGGTTAGCTAGATAATATAACTATGATACTTGGGGTTTCTCACTCCTTGTTTGACGGCTGTCTGAATTGATGTCATTGCGCTGCTTTCTTTTGCGCTGCGTTGGAGCTGAGGGTGTCCCTTGTATTACTGGGTCTGATAAGGTATTCACAGCCTGGGTATTTTGGGGTGCCACTGCAGCTCTGTTTCTACCTGTTGTCAATTGCTTTTTTTGACAAATCACTGCTGCTGCTTTGAGCTTTACTTGTTCACCATCAGGAGCAAATTGGATTGATGATATTGCACATCTGAGTGGTGCTGGTATGACATCTGAAATCATCTCGTAATTATGAATTGAGAAGATATTCAATACATATTTTGTGCCATCTGCATGCTGCACTTGCACCCAAGTTTGTGTCATTTCTGAGTATTCTTGTCGGATGGCCACTTGCTCATGCTCACTACAGCCTGACGTGTCACAATCATGCTGAAGGTTTACAGCACAAATGATATCCTATTTGCATCAAGTTATGACTCATGTATCCCCTTGGCAAACTCAACATACCTCTGGTTTGATGACAATATACTGCTCATTCAGTTCAAGGCATGGTACACACAGCCTTGCATGTAAATTTGGTAGGAAAGCATATAGTTGGATCAGGACGTGACTTGCTGACAAGGGAACTGGTGATTGCGGAGCCAGTATCTCGCAAACTTTCCTGACATGAAGCTAATGGTTGTGGGTGAATGTGAACGTGAAATGCCAAAGATGACAAACCTTGTTCTCAACAGTGACAATGGCAGCCTTGTTCAGACAAATATCATCACTGTTTTTAGTCGTCATGGAAATAGCCCTATGGAACCTGCAGCGCTCATCTGGGAAAGTCTCCTGTACATGTGAGCTGCACTTTGTTTTTGACCATTTAAGTGCAGATGACAGCTCCTTTTGGCCAGCGCTTTTCGGTGGCAGACACACAGAGTGCAAGCACTTCTCTTTTGGGACACATAAGCCAAGGCATGCTGCATGCTTGGGATCAGATTTGATATGATTCACAATTGCGTTACCAGCACGACGCCATTTGCCATATTTCTCATCAAGCCAATATCCACCCAATGCTACATGCTTGATGACATCGTGATTCCCAAACCAATTGCAAGTATCATGACTTGGGGCCTTCCTGTTACTGTGAATAGAACAGAGGCGGAAGATATGGTTGAATGACTCATAGCATTCTGTTGAGAAAGTTATGGCAGGCCCAAAGTGACAGATGTACAAGGGGAGATGAACCAGGAAATGAAACTTCGGTTTGAGAGTCATTATGCTCAGTGCGCACTGTGCCATAATATTAAGAAAGTTGTTAATAATTTGTGTAAGATTATCAAGATACTTGTTGATATCTTTAATCCTTGTATGCCACAAAGAGACAACAAGGAGGCCAATCGTGATCCAACCATTGAGAATGGGTTCAGGTACAATATCATATACAGCAAATGCCATTAGCTGTGAGAGACTTTTGAAGTGCTTTCCGATAAGACCCCCTTTGTAATGACAGATGTAAGCTGCATTGAAGCTGGGAGCATTTAGGCTGTGTATATCAAGGGAAGAAAGGCGAGTTTGAAGTAGGTTCATGCGCTTTGATTTGGCAAGGATGTGAGTGGTTTGCCCCCACCAGTATTTGACAATGCCCAGTAAGACTGTGTGGAGAATCTCTGTCAGTGTGTCTAGATGAATATCAATGCCTCTGAGAATTGTACATAAGTAAGTATTGTATTTAGGCAACTAGGGACCTACCAGGCATGTCAAGGATTGGGTTGATTATTCTTCTTATATCTGGGTCAACAGATAGATGTTGCTTGTAAAGCACTTTCAAATCAGCCTGTATCATCGACTCTGCAGCTTGGACAGAGGATGGCTTGCGAAGGGTTTTTCCGAGCTGGAGCACTGGCTCAATTGCAATGGCCAATATGCGATCACTAATGCCCGTATTTTGGATGGACTTTTTGATTTTATCTGTACTGCCAGACATAAAAGAAAAATCAATTTGTTCTTTTATTATGTCTAGCGTTTCTGCAGGTGTGCAAAGTCTACCTGGCTGGCACGAGTCTCAACAATGCTAAAACGTTCAGGAGAAGCTCTCACCTTGAAGAGTGTCAGGTATCCTTCATCAGACATCTTATATTCCTTATTCCTGCCAACGTAGCATGTCCGACAAAAGTAATTGCAGTTGAGCCCACCTTGGCTGCTCATCTTGGCCTGCATAGGATTGTCGCCATCGAAAAATAGCACAAAAGGTATCAACATCACTTCCTCGTGATTCTTGCAGTCATATGCACTAACACCATTATCCGCTGCCTTTTCCAATGATTCCTTCAATGCTATCATCAATTCCATGGGCACTGCATGCGGTGATGAGGTTACAAAACAAAGGCAAAACTGTTTGTTGAGCATTTCACATGGAAGGAGGGCATTTGACATGTAGATGACATAGTGCTTATTCCATTGCTTTGAGATGTTGCCCAACACATCATCCATGAAGATGATCAAAGGGACAGCATAGACCATTCTACCCTTCGCGTTTGCACACAGCAAGCTTGGCCCACATCTCTTGGACAAAGCTGGCAAGATTGATTATTGGTATGCATGTCCTATTACTTGATGTACTTACAATGGAATTGAAGTTCACCTTGTTCATCCAAGATGTCCTTGATCGTCTTGCAGAAGATGCTTGTTGGAGAAATTGTGCGTTCGTCGTCAACCTTCAGTCCCTCCTGATGTATGATCAGCAACCTTTCATAATTTTTACAGAGGATACAGTACTGCTGTTAGATAAACTGTATTTCCAAGCGCAAACAGTCACTGGTTGGAATCTGATGCCTGTAGATCATCACCGCCCATGGTAGACTCATAGAAAACCCTTTCTGGAATGAATAATTGACCACTTGACAACTGCAAGAGTTCATCTATGAAATATATCTTTCCTTGGACTCGAGCTGCAGGAGACCTTATTTCCACTGAGGCCTTTAAAAGTAACTTTTCCCCATTGAAAATTTCTGCCACCATTTTCCCTCCATCAACAGGATAATCTCACATCGCATGCCTTGTCACTGGATTAGCAAAGTCCTAAGAAAAAATTAGATCGAAACCATCACAGTGATGGGTCAATACGGACTTTAGCAACAGCCTTACTGACATCATTGATAAAAAAAAATGTTGCCGGCTGGCGAGACCACTTTTGTCATAGGATTACCAACCAGTTTACAAATATGCTCAGCTGTTCTGTCCAACTGGTACAATGAAGGGACATTTTTTGCACCTAAACGTCTTGCCCAATCAAGGACAGCTTGCTTCTGTGTATCGGAGAAGCAAAACTGTGGATTGCTGAAGAGACATGGGTATAGAATACCTAGTCATGTAACTCAGTGGCTTAAATCTATGTATAGATTGTGACGCGCACCTCTAATGATGGCCATGGATAGGCAGGGTCTGAATATGAGTCTTGATTCACTTCCTGGTCATGGCATGCCATCTCTGAGCCTGAATCAATCCCTCAAGTTTCAAATCATATCGCATAGCCAAAAAGTACCTTTGTTATCATCATCCAGCTCCTCGTATGGTGGCAACCTTACTTCAAATAGCTTATCGCCTCGTTCCAAGGCCTCCTGATACTCGTCATAATAGTCTCGGCTGGGCTCAGGGAGGTTAACTGGTGCATCGGGAATTGACGCATCTGCAAAGATGCTGGAATCCACTGGTATGTATTGGAAAGGATCCTCATCATGGATAAGCATTTGACCATAATCCCCACCAATGATATGCATGCCGTCCTCAGATAATCCATGCTGTGTTGTGCTTTCAGATATTAAACGTGCTACCTGGACACACTCTTCATGCGTTTTAGAACGTTTGTGTCTTTCCAGATTCCTTTTGACAATTAGAAGATGTGCACCATCTTTCTTAGGGCAGACAACACATCTATGCAGTCCGACATAGTGGCCAGTACCAGAGCGCACAGACTCAAATTCTGATAATGAAAGATCAGAGCCCAAAATTTATCAATAAAAAAGCACTGACATTACTCACCAATAAATTTCCGATTGGAAGTTGGATTGGACATGGGTGATTGAGACGGCTGTGACTGAGAGGCTTGTGAGTCGTGACTTGTCACATATCATGCCGCCAATGACAACTGACACTGAAGCTGCACTCACAACATCAACCGAACCATGGGAATGCAATTTCCCTGCACTCAAACCATTCTCTGTCCTGGTTTCCTTCCGTGGCAAGCTGCCTCCAAACCTAAGAAATGAAAATATTGTAAGTCACTGTAGTGGTCCCTCACGGAAACAACTTACATTTTCCAGCCTATCAAACTCACAGTGTCACTTCCACCAGAATATGCAGCATATGCCACACCAGTTCTGCACAAGACCTCTATGGACTATCTCGAGTGGGCATCGGATGGGCATTCTTCAATGACGGATGAGACTGATGGAATCATGGTATGTTCTTGTGCTCCTCTATGCAAAAGCACTTGGATGATTTATTGTCTACAGCCTGATGACTACAATTCATCAGCACTTCCAGTGGAATTTCAAGATGTACCGATACCTTTCCTCCCTCTGGAAAAATCCTTCGATCACCAGGATGTTCAATCTTGGTCCAGACTTGTCACGGTTATATCAAGCTGGTTGGTGAATGACATTAAGGTGTTGAAAAGTCAAGAATGGACCTGGGGAACAAATATCTTCTGGATGGCATTCATCACTGCGTACCCATCTTTTCCACGTGGGAATTGGCCTCAGGCTGTCTGGGATTGTCAGATTGCGCTCGATGGCACCTTCATTCAGGAGTGGTTGGACTGTGGTGGGCACAAAGGTTGGTGCCAACAATATAACATTCTTTTTGATGACAGCCCAGAGGGTTTAATTCGCTTTCATGATCAAATTTGGGTGCAATTTCAGTCATATGTGTCTTCTTTTTATATATCCTCTGTTGTTGCATAACTGGCAGTTAGCTTATATTCATGTGTACAGATGTACTGGAGTCTGTTGTGCTAACCAGGAATATATATGTTGCAAGTGCATGAATTGTCTTGAGACTGTAGGCAATGAATCAGTACTGTACATGTCCCACTAGTGCAAAGCACTATATATTCCACAGACGTCAAATGGACATCATAATAACATTGAGGTGACATCTGACAACAATATCTATGCGGTATCCCACAGATGTCAAATAGATATCATAATAATATCGAGGTGATATCAGATGGCAATGTCTACAAGATATCTCACTAGCGCATGTTTGGCAGACATTCTGTCGCGCACATCAAGGGGACATCACCTGGTCATTCAAATGCCATTACCAGTCAAATCTTTAAATGATGGTCAGGTCCAAGACCTTGTGGCGACATCTTGGAGAAAATCAGACTACAAGGTCAATTTTACATCAAAATAAATATAATATGAGCATTCACGCAACACATGCACTCTCAGGCGCCATTTACATTTTTCTCGTCTGGGCGTGTACCATTCACCCACATGCAAGTTCTGCTAAAGTCCGCTACTTCCACTACCATCCACTAAGTCTGCTATTCCTGCACTTTTCCATAAATTCTGAACTCTCCCACAACACACAACTTCACGATCATTCACCAGCATTGATGGGACCTCTTTGATGACCTCACCAAACTACTCTAGGGTCTGTGTCTAGACCATGGAGAGAGATATTAGCAGCAAACAGTGGCCAGTGGTAGTGGTGGGCAGCAAATGGTATTGAATTAATATTGTATGGAGCTGAGGGAATCAAACTCACAACCTGAAATACTTAAATCAATATTAATGAATGCTTATG
>MIPV01009691.1:0-15603 GCA_001983365.1 Amanita bisporigera | reverse complement strand
GCTCCATCAATATCCTTGGACATCACAATTAGATGCTCAGCCAAAGGGTCAATCCACCTGTTAATCTAATAGACAAAAGGTCAGTAATGGCAAGGTACAGAAAACGATTGAAGGGAACAATAGGAACAAAATGCGCAGATCGAATGAACTCAATATGCGCATGCACAGATCGAATGAACACGATATGTACATGTGCAGATTGAATGAACTCAATATGCGCATGTGAAGATAGATTGAAAGCACTCAATATGCATGGTTTTGGTATGCGCACATTGAATACACTTGATCAGCGCACATGCATTAGTGATTCCGAGTAGAGATAGACATACCAATGGCAATGCGATACACTTCAGACTTGTCTGTGAGACAGTAGTATTTGTTGAGTAATTTCTTTCCAAGTGCAAGCACGCTATGAAGTGCTGGAGAATAACTGCTATTATTTGCCACCATTGTAGTAAGCTCCTCATGCATTTGGTCCATAGCCAGAATAACAGTGGCCAAGCATGGTGTATCACTTGAGAACTCCAAGGTCACTGTTTTGAAAATCTGGGAATATAGGTTAAGTCAAGAAAAGCAGCCCATATGGTAGTGACTTACCCAGAGACTATCCCACAGCTGTTTCACAATTTCCCACTCAGTCTCTGTCAATTCGTAGTTCCAAAGCTTCAGTGTACACTCACTGGTAAGCTTGTCAATGGCAACACAGTATGTATATGCAAATTTGAGCATATCGTATGTAGAGTTCCACCATGTCCTGACATCACGCAGCATCATGCGGACTGTAATTTTCGGGTTTGAGCTGGTGACATCCTTGACAATCTCCCACCATCGTGGATGGACTATAGTTGAGGAATTCTTGAATGTATATGCAATTTTGTGCAGCTTGAGGACATCAAAGGGAGGGAGCCAAAGGGTTTGAGGACATCGAAGGCAAATGGAGGAAGGGTTGAGGGTATTACCACATGTGAAGAATCAAGATAGATTTGGGGTACTGTGGCAATAATGAGTCAAAGATAAGGGTATGACTGTGGGAACACACCTTGACTAGGACATGTCACACAGGTTTGACATGCTTGGCCGCATCTGCTATATCCTTTTCTAACTCGTGTTCGATGGCAGCAATGTCCATGGCCATATCATCTGGGACAGCTTCTTCATCACCCCTGTCCATTTCCATTTCCTCTCGCTCCAAGTCTGACTCTCTCACAAGTTCAGTGTCGCTATCTGAAGCATTTTTCTTTGGTACATTGAATTGTCTGAGTATGATCTTGATGACAAAATTGACAATGTGTGCTAGACACCATGCATGATGTGCAGGGCCAGGGAATTTCTCCAGCCAATTTGCAAGCGATGCAATCATAGCATCGTTAGCACTTGCATTGTTGCACATAACAGTCAGAATCTATTGAGTCTCAGAATGTCCCATCTGCTGATAGCACTGACACTGACCTTCTCATATAAGTTGTTGTCCTCGAGGACCTTTGCAAATATGTTTGTGAGATTGACACCAGAATGTGACTGCCAGTTCAACAATGTCCAGCAGTATGGAAACCAAAGCTCCCTTTTCTTCAAAATGCATGGTCAGAGCTACAAAGGCCCTTCCATTTGGGGAAGTCCATCTGCTGGTAGCAAAATTCAAGCAGCCATCATATGTCTCAGAATTGGTAGGTAAGGCATGAAGCTCCATAGTATCAACACTCACCTGCAACATTGTAGCTATCCATTCCTTAGCGTGGTGGAATACCACATGAATGTCTTGTGTACCAGTCCTGGATGGTGGCATATGATAACTCAGACAACCATTTTTTATTATGCGCAGGAGGCTGGGGTTGTCAACAATGCACATGCTCCACAAGCTTTCAGCTGCCCATTTGACACATTCCACCCTGAAATGAACAGTGTAAGGTGGCAGTATATCATTATTATCAAGGTACTTACCATGTTTCTGCATAGGTAAGCTGATGTGTGGAGTAGGTAGGTTTTCCTTTGCCTTTCATCTCAAACGAGGCCATAATGGAACCATCCTTCAGTTTCTTTGCATTCGCAATCCTGGTACGAATATTGTCCACTTCCACATCATTGGCTTTTGCGTCATCGGCCTCCTGGACAATAGCCTCCCCCCAGCACCACTTTGTGTGTTTGCGGAGGTTACTTGTTGACTTTCGATCACCAGTATCAAGAAAGCGGTGCACAATGCGAGGGTTAGAACCTTTCCCCTTGCAGTGTGGTGCAGCACATTCAAACTCATGGCAGTGGCAGCTGCCAATAACTTCAATGGATGGATGGGGCTTGAAGAAAGCATAGATTGCCGCTGTCCAATCTTTTGCCAATTGTTCTACCAGGTATGTAGGTCAGCAACAAGCATTAACTGTTTGCTGAATCAATAACCTAGCTCATGTTCTGCATCTTCCTCTGGCACCTCAATCACTTCAACATCTGGTGAGGACTGGCTATCATCATGGTGAGTTCCAGAGGCATGCACTGATGCCTTGCTGACATTTCATGATAAATCCCACCTAGTATGTGCTGTGCCCTGGAGAACAGAGTTGTCGCTCTCGTTGCTATCTGATGGGTCTGGGACTGTCGGACTTTGCTGGGGCTTGCCAGTGGTGGGAGGGGTTTGATGGTCAGTGCCCTCAGTGCTTCTTTGGTCACTCACTGCTGATGTTTGACTTCCAGTTTCAGATAGATTGAACAATTTCTTCAGTCATTTGATTGTGTCTGCCTTATCAGCAGACATATTATCTTCATTTGTTATGTAGGATGCAATTTTCCGTTTACAGGGCTGAGTGACGATGAGGGATTGGTCAACCTCATCACATGCCATAATGGAAAGCAACTGGAAACATATGGACAACAGGTGGCTTGCAGCCTGCCAGTGACTACAGTAAAGTACTATACAGTTTTTGATACAGTGGCACACAGCAGATGTACAGGGCTCCCATGCCTTTCAATTTCCAATTCTGGCAAGCCCACCATGGCAGGTATGGGTTTCCATGGTGGCGGGTGAAGGGTTGTGGTGGGTATAGTAAACTGGACCTGGACCCCTACCCCCAGTACCTGTACCCATGTACCTGGTGGGTCTTAGGTACCTGTTGTGAACACTAGGCATTTTGTCCAAGTGCATCACCTGTTATGACACACAGTGATGCACAACTATTGCTGCTACAGGTGCTCATCAGATATGGTAGATGGCACTAAGGCCATATCCATATACCAGGGATCTGATCTCTTGAGAGATCTGCTTGAAACTGATCACACACAACACTATTCTAATAATACATGTAGTACTACCTGAATACCTCCATCTGGCATTCAATGCTCACTCTTCACAATGCTGAGTGATGTTCTAGGCAGTCACTTTGGGGCCCACAACCTGTTGAAAGAGGGTATAGCAGTGCATGCACAGGCTAAGTAAGTCTTTCAACTACTTACATCACTCAGAACAACCTTCTCATATAGACTTTTGTAACCCTAACCTATGTACAATGTACACTACTACATGGGTACAGTTATGAGTCATTCTGAGTCATATCTATTAATATTCCTTCCATAATGTTCCATATGGCTCATTCCACAGTCAATGTGACTCATTGCACAGTCATTTCTATGAATAGATGTTCTAGATTGTTTTTAATTTATTTGATAAATATATAAATCGAAATTACAGCCTTTTTTATTTAACACTTAAATTAATTAATGAAAATTAATAAATCAAATTTAAACTTAATTAAAAATAAGTTAAATTAACCTAAAAATAAGATTAAAACTATAAAATGAAAACTATTTTTATAAATAAATCCAGCTCTAAATATTTTTGTTAAATCATCAGAATCTTTATCACTATCCTACAATAGTAATATTTAAAATGAGAGATTCGATGATTATACATTGAGATTTAATATTTTTATTATATTTGTTTAATCTTTAAATTATTCAGTAATATTTTCATTAGGATTAAATTTAACTTAATATTTAAAAAATGTTTTTAAGAAAAATAGTAGAAGCAAGCTAAACCATATGACTCATGCACAGTCACTATGAGTCATCTTGGATTACAATCATAGGAACTGATGATCTGGTCAGTCATTTGCATGACTCATTATCATTAGTTAAATATGAAACACAATAATAATTGTTATTTTATCTAATCTAATACGATTAGATATGATGTAGATAAGATAAAATATAGATTAGATAAGCTAACTAATGAAACCTATTACATTTACTAATGTAATCTATTAGAGTTCCAACAAACTCTTCATAGAGTCTCTGTCTAAACATCTCTTCTGGTGTATCTTTCTCCAGATTTCATGGATAATAAAGAGGTGTGGCTTTCTTGCTGGCAACTGGTGGAAACTGATTCATATTGCCTACAATTATCATGTTTACCCCTCTAAATGGCACTTCTTCCTCCTTTTCTCCTACAAGTAGTTTGGCATTTGTTATTGTTGAAGAGACCTTGACAAAGAAATTTTGTGATACCATGGAGATTTTGTCAATAATGAGATATTTTTTGGAAGACCAATAAGCTGCTAATTTTCTTTGTTTTTCTGCTGACATGCATTGTCCATTTATTGCTATTTGAGCTGCAACATGTAACATCCTTCCATTGATCAAAGATGCTGCAATTCCTGTATATGCCATTTTAACCAATGCATTGGCAACTCCTTTTTTTTTGAAATTTTTGGTTACTGTTTGAATGGTTTTAGATTTTCCTACTCCCCCTTCTCCCAGTATATGCATCAATAGTTGGGGTGGATTTTCTCCATTCAACCTGCATCTTAAGTGCCAATCAATTATGTCATATGCCTGTCACTGTTATTCTAATAAATAGGAGGAGTCTACTCAGGCTGCAGTAAGATGATCCACTATCCATGACAGCACCAGCACTGGCTCAACTGACAGCACTTCAGGAGCAATTTCTAGAACATTGTTAAATGTTGTTACAGTTCCATGATCAACAAATCTAGGTGTGTCCAAAAACCTGAAAGGAGCCATTATAGATGCATATGTTCACTTCACTTTGATTCACCATCACTTAAAACAACTCAATTGTCATATATTCAATCTTCATGTTCGAGAAATGATTTGTACACTGTAAACCTCTTCAAGGTCCTTCTTCACCTTTTAAATGTTGAAACAGATCTGTTCCTATATCTTCCCCATCCAAAAGATTAGCAGTATAAACTTATTTGCTGCCAGTGACCTCTTGCCATCCCATTATGCAATACTATTACTATATGCTTGTACTTACCATGACTGTGCCTCTAACATACTTTGTTCTACTTATGTGTCTCCAAAATTTTCTTATTTTCTTACTATCAAATAAGATTGGAAATGAGGTACCTGCCGGCGAAGCTCAGCCCTGAACTTTTATGTGTTTTTGCGATGAAAAACCAATCTGCTGTTGATCAAAATGTGACTTTCTGCACATCAACACTTTTGTTGACATATGTTAAGGGCCAGTCTCCCTGGTATTACATAACGTCAAAAGAGCACCATGTGAGACTGGGTAGGAGTCTGCACACCACCATGGTGAACATTTATCTGCCCACCAACCACGGACAAGTTCTAGCTCTCTCCATCCCCTTCAGTGACATCGAGAGGCTCTCCGTCTGCCCTGTAAAATGGCTTCGATTTGTTACATTTGCCATTTGTGGCGTCCATGGACACCTCTCCGAGTCTGCGATGTCCAATGGCACCCCTGTTGACTATGACAATATCTCCCTTGATAATATTGCCAAAGCTTACCATTATATTCCTGAGGGTAATATCTGTTGCTTATCATTAATATTTTGGTTTATGCCCCTATAGGGGATTATCAGCTCATTGACCACTTAGCAATGCATGAATGAGTCACCTCCTCTGAGCAAACAACACGCACTTCACATTTCTGCACTGATGTCATGGCATGCAATGGCCCTGTGTGTGTCTTCACAGGGACTCCTGGTAGTGCATGTGATGCAGCACACCTACTTGCCAAAAGCAAGGGCGATGAGGTATGTATCCATCATCATTTTTCCATGTCACCATCTTGCCAAACACCCTTCTAGTACATTGCAGTTGTTCTCCAAGATCACCTCAATTCGTATGACCCCACTCTAGAACCTAATAATCTAAGCATTAACTCTGTCGAGAACGGGATATTTTTGAGCAAGAATCTGCATGCATCATTCAGGCTCGGGTTCAGCACTTTCCTAAAGGTACATAAAGTAGACATAAGTTCTGAAAATTATTGCATCTGGTGATCTCTAGATGCCCAACTTTGCTCTGGACCCCACCAACATCCCTAGGGTTGAGGCAGGTCCAATGCCATCCAGTCGCATCACATTACATCATTTGGAATCAGACACTAGCCATTTTCCGCTTCCGTAATGTGACGTGCACATTGCTGGTATGGGCACATCACTGCCATCTACTGTCATCCTTGACTACATGTATGGTGTTGCTGCCTACCAATGCTGGGGCAGTGGACAGGACATTGAGGAAGCGATGATGCAACGTTTCATAGAGCACTATAAATCTATACCTATACCACCACCCTCTCCGTACTCAAGTGACAGCAATAGTTTTTCAGAATCTGATGATCCCAACAATGCTGAGGATATACCCAATAGATGACCGAGAGGGAGGAATCATAGTGCAAAAATGTCAGATGGAATGCTTTGTGTGATGGACAAGGTCCTTGGGCTCTCCATGTTGCTCAAAGGAACCACTCCTGAATTGATGGCTGCAGAAAGACAGAGGCGAGAGGAGGCAGAAGCATTGTGTGTGAAGGAGGCTAGTCAAGTGAAAGTGCAGCAGTGGATGGAAAGCTCTTTGTGCATTCTCTCTAACCTCCAGGCAATTTCCCACTAGAAGCTGATCTTGGGTCAAATGGAGATAGTATGCAAAAATGCAGCTATTAAGCATCACGAAAGTCTCCCTCCCGAGAAGTTACCTATATCCTCCAACACATTCCTATGCTACTAACGTCAACTTGACATTCTAAAAACCTAGCAAGTCATGTTACAACATTTCTAATCCTGCTACATAGCAGTGGTGTATGTGATAATAGCCCATGGAGTTTTCATGATTATGTCAGATGGGGGTGAGGAGCGAGTGACAGGTTGTTCATAGCAGATACGCACTGCCACCAAAAAACGAACAGTCATTCCATTGACCACGTGACTTGCTCTACCTGGTTTTTGTGCACCACACCCAATCTGTCAATGCTATTGCATACTGTAACCCACATGTGGCCATCAGAACCTCTCCCCCCCATGCTTGAGAGTCAAGTAGGTGACAATGAAGACAGGAGGAGTTGGTGTCACACCACACACCTAGCATGTGCCAGTGGTGTTTCTGTACCATTGCTTGCTCATGCATCTGTGATTATTTCACACTGTTTACCCAGTGTGTGGTTTTCCTGCACCATCATTCACTCATGCAATCATGGTTTTATTGCACTGCACTATGGACTGTGGAATTGGACAAATGGTGGCCCACCACCTATGCTGGTGCATTGCCATGCATTGGCAACACATGAAATGTGTCTTGCACATCACTGATGCACTGTCCATGCCTCTCACACATCATCAATGCACTGCCCACACATCACACAACAGGCAGTAGACCTACAGTGTTGTATAGTGAATGCATACAATGTATCAAGTGACTTGGGGCCAGCAGGTTTGCTGGATCACCAGCATACTGAGGTTCCCAAGTAAGGCATACCATGTATTGAGTGACTCGGGGCCAGTGGGCCTGCTGGTACCACAAAACCCTCACTGAATAATACTGGGGATGAACCAGCACTAGTGTTGCCAATGGCTAAGCCACTTTTTTCAGAAAATTGATATATAGCTTTAAATAAAATAGTTAAAATTCTGGAAATATTCGAGCATGTAGGTCTCCCTAAAAGCCGATGGGTCATCTGCCAACACTAAGTGTGAAACCCATTCTTTACTGAGATAATGAACCAGCTACAAATTTAGCTAAATGTTTAGCCATTTTGTAGCTGGTCCAATATCTCTTCACCTGTGGCACAGATTGCTTAGAGTTTGCAGAGAACCCACCGGCCTTTGGGAAGACCTATGCGCTCAAATATTCTCAGAATTTTCCTCATTCTATTTAAAGCTGTAAATCATTTTCTTGAAAAAAGCGGCTTAGCCATTGGCAACACTAACTGGCACCAGAAAGGCCAGTTGCTGGTTGCTTCCAGTCTACCTGGTCAGTCAACTTGGACTATTGAGCATGAACAGTTGCATACTCAACAACTGAAACTGCCTCACTGAATTGGAAACATACCAGGAATGTCACTGCTGGAGCTGCTGGAAGAGCCAGTGTGAGCTGGGTGATATGCCAGTAGTGCTCAAAAGTCCAGTTGCCAGACTGAAAGAAAACCAGTAACTGGACCAGACTGTCACTGGTTGCAACTGAACTTCAGTTGCCCATTGCCCTGAACTTGCTCAAGCTTCAGTTTCAGTTCCTTCTTTTGCTAATACACATAAAACTGGTTATAGACCGGTTGCAACTGGTCATTATACACAGATGTACATACAGAGACTGAAAACAAAACTAGTATACTGTGATAACCTTGTCAACATACCCTGGGCCAGCCCACTCACCATCATGCTCCAGCAGCTCCCAAAACTCCTCCATATTGACCTCACAAAATACTGCCAAATTTATAGCTGCCTGGTCCACAATCCTATTATGCCATGTATGCTTTAGCAATTGGAGTTGCTCAAAAATTTCACTGCCAAGAGATGAGTGGCAATCAGTTGCAATCTCCCCTCCTGTAGAGAAAAGTCGCTTGCATGGGATGGAGGTGGCAGGAATGGTGCATACATCCATTGCAATCCTTGATAATGGTGGATAGAACTTCAAATTATCCTGCAGATAGATCAATCAATATCAAAGAATGAGTGACGCACAAATGACTTACTGACCACCACTTAACAATGTCTGTGTCCCTTGACACTTCAGCAGGGACACTGCTCAGGTAGGTGTGTAATTTGGCTTTCCATCCACATGGGTCAGCATGGGCAGGCATTCTCTCAATTAATGCTTGGTGGTGGAAGTCGTACTCAGAAGTTACTGTCATGGTGTGGTTCTCATCATGCTGAGATGCAGGAGCCAGCTGGGAAGTCACCAGCTCTGGCACAGTGTCTTGAGGCGCTGATCTGTTGTTCCAGTACTCCTCCATAGCCCTCTCAATAACCTGCTGTGCCTCATCACACCAGTCTTTTGCATTTGGATCCCCTTCTGCCTGTGCCTTTCTTTGCTCCTCTGCCCCACCCCATGCCATCTTGATATAGGTAAGTTTGTAATATGGGTGAAGCACTAGATGCATATAAAATAATACCAGGCAAAGCTGGAATGCACCCAATGCAAGGAGGAAGACTGACTTGTGGTTGAACTTATTATAATACTTGCTAATCTTCGCAAGCCCAGCACCAATTGCATTCTTAAATTGAGCATAGCTGGGGTTTTTGTGTTTCTCCTCCCATTGCATCTGGAGCTCTTCAAATGCGGGTATAGCATGCCAGAGTGTTGGTTGACATTTGTGAGAGAAGATCTGTTGGATATTATTTGCATCAGATATGATGGTGTGGGTATCATTAACCCAGTCCCAGTCAGGTTTCTTGAAACTGAATGCCATCCATGGGATGTGCTTGATACTCCCTCCAGATCAAATGGTTGTAATTGGGCCAAAAAGCTCATTGGCTGAGCAGATATATAGACCAATCAGCTGTATCAGTAGTTAGAATATGGCCCAATGCTAATAAATATAAAAAATGGTACCACTCATAGATTGTAACATCGCACCAGCATTGCTTCTGCTGTACCCCAATGGACATTGCTGTGGAGCAGGATTTTGAGTGGTGTCTTTATGCCGCATTCAGTCTGCAGCCACTCAAAGCACACAATACATTGCCCAGATGACTGTATTTTGATGAAAAGCATCCAAAGAGTGGCAATGACATCAATGCCTTCTAGAATGTGGTTTCAGGGCAGTGTAGGGCTGTATTCCCAGATAGCTGTAACAGTTTCAACAGTAGCTAGCCGAGTGATCTCAGACATGAAAGCTGTCACAGCGAGATTCACAATGTGTGCTGCATCACCCCCAGATGGAGCTGGACCAGCATCTCATGTATGTGAACTGGCATCACAGGTGTCACCCAGTACAGATGGAGCTGTACCGGCATCAAATAGTACACCAGCATCACCTGGACTAGAACTGTCATCATGGGCATCACCCAGTACATATGGGGCTGGACTGGCATCAACTCATGCACCAGCATCACATGGACCTGATAATGAAGGGCTTTATAGAATGCCAATTGACCTGCACCTGCTGTCCCATGACCATGGAAATGAACAGTTGTCTCCAGGTGTCAATAACTGCAGCACTGATGATGACACAGTGATGTGCCAAATTGATGAGGGTCAAATGACTACCATGAGAGAAAGAGGGTTTGGTATGATAGTATTGCCATTTAATGGCCCTAGTCAAGGGCCCCCTTGTTACATGGTACCAAGAATGGCAATGAAATTAGTTGAGACAATGTCTATTGATGGTAGGCATGGTAAAGGTCAGGAAAAATACAACACTGCATAACAACAGTATTAACTGCATTTACAGAGCAACTTACAACTCGAGGCCATTGGTATGCCAAAAATGCTGATGACCTCACAATGGAAGAGGCTGAAAAGTTAGGGAATCCACACAAGTGGCATCATGTACCATCTTGGCTGAAGCAAATATAAAACATTGTTTGTAGGGGTTTTGATGTTACCACTAGGTGGAGAATTGTTGAGAAGGATCAGTGCCAGTGATGGTATGGAAGAGGTTTAAAAGTTAGGGAATCCACACAAGTGGCATCACGTATCATCTTGGCTGAAGCAAATAGAAAAGCTTGTTTGTCAGGTTTGGTCTTACTGCCATGCAGAGATGTGTATCATCACAGTTAAAGTAGGATACAAAATGGTAGACTGGGACCAATGCTGGTGCTGGTGCTGGTTGTGTTGCACCATCATACACATGCTGAGATTATTAATGCAAAACAATTACATAGATGTACCAAACAACTACATAGATGATAATCTAATTTTTTTTGCTTCCTGGACTAAGCGACATTGAAGTTTTGCACTTGCAACCTGCAGTACCACTATCCAATTCCATCTGCGAAGTGGTATCTGACACCAATGTTGACTGTGGTTCTGTCTTGCCAGTGACAGCCCCCATTGGTGCCTATAGCACAACAGGCAATGCCAGTGGTGTTGTCATCACTGCCAGTGTCATCATTGGCACATCATTCTCAGGTGCTGGTGTCACAACAGTCAATGCCAGTGGTGCAATCATCACTGCTGGTGTATCAATGGTCAGCACTTCTGGCATATGCTGCTCAGCTGTGACTTGTGCACTTTGCCTTTTGGTTTGTCCAGGGCAGAATCAAACCTTCTGCCCAAGACCATTGAGTTTCAACTGGCTGTGGCTGGTTTGATGATGATGCCTGAGAAAATGTTTGTGCTGCAGCTCTTCACATCATTCAGTGTGGCCACAGTGATTGTGCTGGGCCTTGTGGCACCGGCAGCTGTTCAGACATGCTGGTCAGGGATGAGGCTTGCACTGGCAATTGCTGTGGACCCATGATTAACCTAATCCAGGGAGGCATTTTCATCGGTGCAGCAGTGCACAGCAGGCTAGCAGATGTGGGTAGAGGTGCCAGTGAGTGACAAGATGCAGCTGCCAGTTCATATGTGGGTGGAGGTGCCAGTGAGTGACGAGATGCAGCTGCCAGTTCCAGTTGTAGGGAGGGTGCTAATACTTGCATGATGGCTGCTGGTTGAAGCACCATAGGAGGTGCCAGTTGCTTACCATGCTTCTTTTCCCACTTGGTCTGAGCAGCACACTGCTGCTCAAGAAAGGATGCCTTGTCATCAGTTGTTTTCCATGCCCTAACCATCTGCAGCAGGAAGCCATAGTTGTTGAACATGCAGCAGATATCAGCATCTTTGCTGGCTGCATGTGCAGATGTCAAGAACTAGATTGTGTCAGTTTCAACTGAGCCATTTAGATAAGAAATATATCTACCATTTCACTCTGGTGATTCTCTAAGACCTCCAGAATGTTGCCAGCCTCAAGGACTTGGCATGACATGTGGTCTAAGTTGTTGAGTGCAGCCATGAGTTCTACTGCAGAAGGTACCAACATTTTATATCTTAAATAGTTCACTATAGAATCAAGGCGAGAGCGTAGTCAACCAGCACTTGGTTGTCCTATAGTTGAAAATTTTCTGGTTGGGTCATGTGATATGTTCCCATGGTGTCAATACTCAACATTAAACACTGATGCCATTCCAACATTTGGGTAGTCTGCATATGGATTCCTCCCATTCACCCACATTACAGACATCCTTCAATGTCCTGCCTGGATATACAATTGGGAAGGCTCCAGATGGGAACCTTTATTTGGTACCCTGCTTCCTTCTGCCAGCTACTGATCTCACACTTGGCACCAAGAGAATGCATCAGGCAATTAATCCACAGCATGGTTCAGGAGGTGTAGGTATTGGTCTCTTTTAACAATGGAGCAGCACAGTTGAGGTGATGTCTGACAACACTGGGTGCTGGTTACTGCCAGTGTCATTTCTGGTGTCATTGCTGGTTTTAGCTGCTGGTTTGCTTCATGTTTGATTGTTAACAAATTCTTATATATGGTTCATAGCCTTTATCAATGGAAGATCTTCTGTATGCTCTTATTGGTGAGGGCTCTGTGATGTCACCTCCATTGCCAGTTTGTTTCATCTCATTGACACTGATCAGGACTTAAATTTCTTATCACAGGGCTTCACAGAGCATCAGCTCCTCAACCTGCATGCAGAAATTAAGGCTCTCCAGCAGCAGTTGGGATTGAGCTATAAGGATGCAGCACACCAGCTTTACCACTCAGAAGTGCAAAGCTGCATGTTTGTGGCAGTCATTATCACACAATCTGTACGTTGTGGCAAGAGTTGGATGGCATCATAACCAACAATATTGACCAGGAAATCCATGACATTGATCACATAGACTTGATGACCAGTGTTGCAAAGGCCACAGAAGGGTCAGATGACTCTGGGCTAGAATATGTATAGATTTTAATATCATAGTTTAAGCATTCAATCCTTCCATCATTCAATTTTTGCTGCCTGCCACAGCCAGCATGTAGTTGCCAGTGCCACCAGCAATTACCTTTCTTGGTGCCAGTCCATTGGTTTGTCACAGACATGCCTGCACATTTGCTTATTTATTAATACTAATATACATGACACAGTCTACACAATTGCTCAGGTGCACACACTGGAGCAACTGGCAACTGGTCTTTCTGGTGCCAGTTCATCCCTGGTATTATTCAGTGAGACAGTTTCAGTTGTTGAGTGGCAGACAGTTGGGACAAAGAGACAATTGCTAAGTGGAAAGGCCAGCTCAATAGCCCAGGTAGACCAGCAGCAACTGGCAGCCAGTGGTGCCAGCTCATCCCTGGTATTATTCAATGAAGCATACATGGTACCAGCAGGCCAGCTGGCATAGACTGGGCTGATACACTATATGCTTACTTAGGAGCCTCATCATGCTAGCAATCCAGTGAACCTGAATGGCTCAGGTGGATTGACCAGGTAGACCAGCATCAACTGGCAACTTGTCTTTCTGGTGGCAGTTCATCCCTGGTGATATTCAGTGAGGCTTTCACAGTACCAGTGGGCCTGCTGGCCCCAAGTCACTTGATACACCATATGCCTTACTTGGGAACCTCAGTATGCTGGTGATCCAGCAAACCTGCTGGCCCCAAGTCACTCAATACATTGTATGTGTTCACTATACAACACTGTCATTACACTGTAGGTCTACTATTTGCACACAAGTCAGCAATGCATTGGCCATTTTGCACCCAATACCATATAAGTTGTGTGGCCATCAGTGGCCATGCATTGTCCATCCAGCTGCTGGTGTCAAAGGTGACAAGGTTGCTGTTGCCAATTGGCAATGATGCAATGGCCATCCATCCCACTGTGGCCATGGATGGCCATTCATGGGATCTGTGGTCATACCATTATGATGCCCACTCATTGACAAAGAGTGGTCACCATTGCCATGCATTGTCAATGCATGGTCATGCACTAATTTATGCTTTTGTGAGGTTCTTGTCCACTTCTGCACAACTGCACACCTAGCATGTGGTGTTCTTGCACCATCACTGCCCTACATGCCTATAGTTTTATTGCACCATCCATCTCTTGTTCATGGTTTTCCAGCACCATTGCTTGTCCATGTAACCATGGTTTTGTCACACTGTGCACCTAGCATGTGGTGTTCCTGCACCATTACTCCCTTATGCATCTGTGGGTTATTACATAGTCTTTGTATTAATCATATTTAATGGTGTCTCTGTCTATAAATAGATGAGCATTTTTTGAGGTTGTTTTACAGTGCAGGTTCAGGGCCCATAACCTGTTGGATGTCACAGGAAATGCTGTGTCAGTGGAGGGGGCATGGGAATGCTCAGTAAAAGTGTGGGATGATGGGATGGATAATTCAGGACTTGTGATGGTAGTGTGGAGCTATTCTTATTATTAGGTCAGGCACACTATGTACTTATATAGGTCTGACTAATGGAGTTGGTTATATCCAGTGCTCAGATAATTGAGGTCTTTATGTTTGGCCACGCATTTTACGTAGACTCCATGTAGACTCCAGGCACTCCATGCGGAGTCTACATGGAGTCTGCATACATCTAAAACATAATTTCTCCAGACTAAAATAACCTGGACTCTAACATGGAATCTATGTAGACTCCATGCTGAGTGCCCGTACTGAGTGTGGAATCACGAGGAAAAGCATTTACATGGGTTCACATGGAGTCCACATAGACTATTTGTACTTATTTATCCATTGCTATGTCACTCAATTAGTCATTTAGTCAAATGTTTTGTCACAGTTGTTACACATTACAATTCACAATGGCCATTGTCATGTGTGTGACAATTGTCACAACCCACAACCCACGACCACCATGCGCACAACTCGCTCATTGGCCAGCATGCCTGCTACCCCTACTTCACCACTGCGAAAGGGCCGCAAGAGGACAATATCCACCATCTCCACCCAGGTGAGCCCTGAAGACAGGAGAAAGATGAAGGGGAGGAAGAAGCAGGATGACAGCGATCCCATCGATAACGCAACCACAAGCGAGAAAGGCAAGGGAAATAGGTAAGTATCCCCCATTCCCCTGTTTCTGTCAACTAATCATTGTTTTCAACAGGAAAACTTCAGCCATTCAAGCAAACGAAGATGCCATGGCAGGTGACAACATCAAGTATGTATGTGGCCTCCCTCCTTGCTTCATTACTGACTTCGCCCTCTACCCCCACTACCATTTCAACTGCAGCCCACCTCACTCATGCCATCGCACACCATCACACCCCACAATCACCCATCTCTGCATGCAATGGTGTTGACCCTGTGGTTTCCAGGGATCACTTAACACCGTTAGTACTACATTCATTAAAGAATTGCTAGTTCTGATCAGGTCCCCCTCCCCCTGCTCTTCCTCATGACATTGGTAACCCATCC